>NW_026491540.1:0-20546 GCF_026875155.1 Cherax quadricarinatus
AGGAGGGGAAAGTGAGGAAGGGAGAATGTCTGAGGGGACACAGATGGCTCCTGGACACATGAACCTGGGGAAGACTTAGTGTAGGATGGGAAGTGTTGGATAGGAAGTGTAGGATGGGAAGTGAGGAAGGGAGAATATCTGAGGGGACACAGATAGACTCCTGGACACATGAACCTGGGGAAGACTTAGTGTAGGATGGGAAGTGTAGGATAGGAAGTTTAGGATAGGAAGTGTAGGATGGGAAGTGTAGGATAGGAAGTTTAGAATAGGAAGTGTAGGATGGGAAGTGAGGAAGGGAGAATGTCTGAGGGGACACAGATAGACTCCTGGACACATGAACCTGGGGAAGACTTAGTGTAGGATGGGAAGTGTAGGATAGGAAGTTTAGGATAGGAAGTGTAGGATGGGAAGTGTAGGATAGGAAGTTTAGAATAGGAAGTGTAGGATGGGAAGTGAGGAAGGGAGAATGTCTGAGGGGACACAGATAGACTCCTGGACACATGAACCTGGGGAAGACTTAGTGTAGGATGGGAAGTGTAGGATAAGAAGTTTAGAATAGGAAGAGTAGGATAGAAAGTGAAGAAGGGAGAATATCTGAGGGGACACAGATGGACTCCTGGACACATGAACCTGGGGAAGACTTAGATGCAAGATTACTGAGTGTAGGATAGGAAGTGAAGAAGGGAGAATATCTGAGGGGACACATGAACCTGGGATCGGATGATCGAATGATCGAGGACGACGAGAGCTGTCGTAAGATGGGAAGGAAGAAGGATAAGGAAGGATGAAAATAACTGGAAAAGGATGGGGAGGAGGGGAAGAGGAGGAATCAAGGCAAGTGGCCCAACCACTTTGGGACATGTGGTACAAAAGTACTGGAGACGTAGATAGAGAGGCTTGACTGATGTCATTGCTTGGCTCACTAGGAGAGGATGGCGAAGGCAGCGGTAGGAGCTGGGAGTGTCAGAAGGCAGCAAGCAGGATGAGTTGGTTATGGTCTTAAACGTTTATTAGTGCGGTAAATTGTTTCGAGAGAGTTGTATCCACTTAATGGGGAAGCTGATGTATTCGTTGGTTGGAGTTGGTGGAGTATCTGGTTGTATGTAGGGAATGGTCTTTCTTCGCTTTGGACGATACAGTGTTGTCTTGGAGATGTTGATGAGTTCTAGGCGAGTCATGCTTGCAGGGTACAGCCTCGTGGATGTAGAATATGAGTCCTTTGTGTTTAACCCATGGTGTTCCAGGTAATCGACGTGAGCTAAGTAGAGAAGGCGGTGGTGGAATAGAGGAGGTGGTGATTGCTTCTGTATTCAACTTCAGTAGACGAATTAGAAGATGTTACTGGTGGTAAGGCTTCTGATTGGTTGGATTCAGTGAGAGGTGGGGCGGTGGAGGCTTCTCATTGGTCGTTGTTGGATTGACGTCACTAGTTGGTGGTGTTGATGAACTTCTGCAGAAGAGTTGGCGAGTTAAGTTTTGGTTGAATTTGAGAATTTCTCAGAAGGTGGAGATGCTGGAAATGTAAATGAAGGCATGTCATTTAATGCAAATAACTCGTTGATGGTAGAGTTAAATGATCCAGGTACAGCCATGTTTTGCATATGAGCGTATAGTAGACAGTAGTGAATCTTCGTTACGTCACATGTTGGAGGAGTGATGGTAGTGGTGGTGGTGGAGGCGGCTGAGTAGATGCTTGAAGTAATTTTGTAGTGTCTGCTTGTATTTTTGCAATTGCTGCATACGTTGGAGTGTTGCTAGTAGGTTTTTTCTTTGCTGCATCTTGTGTTTTCTTCATAATATCCTTTCTTGTAGGACATTTTGCTGCCAGTGTATGGTGATCATTACTCTTGCAGTTTAAGCACGCTGGTTGTGTTGAAGCAGCAGCGGTGCAGGAACTGAAGGTGTGTCCCTCACTACCACATGTAGTGCAGAACTTCTTGTCTTTTACTGGACATGTTTTGGTGGTGTGATGGTATGAATAACAGTTCCAGCAATGTGGGATGTAGTGATATCTCTCTGCTTCAATGTAGGTAGAGCTGATGTAGTAGTAGTAGACAGCAAGACCTTCGTTCAGAGCAGTGGCAGCCATGTTCACGTCGGTGAACGTGACCTTGATCATAGACGTTGCATTTGGGATTTTTGTAATGCTGTCAACAGTAGCCCAAGTATTTTGCGTCTCGATGGATGACTTGAGTTCAGCAGGTGTTTAAGACGTCAGAATCTTGTCCAGTTTTTTTAGGAATACTGATTTCCTAGCCCTGAGGGCAGGAGATGACGTAACAGTAAACCCTTGAGTAGTAAGAGTAGTGATGGCTTCTGTAGTGAGTAGCTTCTCTGCTTCAGCATCATCGTGACACACAACAATGAATGCTTCTTTCAGTGACAATATGGTGTTGAATTTTACTTCCAGTGCTCCCTGAACAACAGTTCCCCTCGTTAATTCTACGATTGAATGACAATAAAAATACAGTAAAAATGTAAGTTAGAAGTATTCCAGGAAGACTTGACCTGGTGACTCAAGAAACTTTACCTCCTGATGATACAAATTGGGCCCACCAAGCTTCCTCCCTTTCTTTTATATTTTTTTTTTTGGTAGAGGGGGTTTGTTTATTAGCTTTCTTATTAATAAATATAACATAACCGACACGATAAAAAAGTAGACACACAGCAATTAAAAATAATAATAAACTTTTCAAATTAGTGTCACAATACTGGTCCTTAGGCAAATAGATAAATTAAACCTAACAAATTCCCAGCTTTTAAAGGGGAATGTAAAGGGAGCTTAAAAAACCTTTGCAATATTTTCAATATTCACTACAGACGGCATGGCGCAGATAAGGGGAAAAGGGAAAATGGATCCCTTTTTTCAAAGCAGTGAAGGTCCTTAGCTTCGAACTGTAGACCAATAAGCCCAAACCTCCAAAGTGGGAAAATTTTGGGAAAATCAATAATTGCCGAGGCGTTCTACCCCACTTGAAAAGCAAAAATTAATAAACAAATCTCAGTTTGGGTTTAAAAGGGGGGCGTTCCACCTTAAAAATTTTTTAATTTTTTTTCACTGGGTATTGAGGAGGAGATCATGGTAACGAATATGAATTTTGGTATTTGGACTTCTAAGGCTTTTGACGGGGCCCCCTCAGAGATTTGAGGAAAATTTATGCCGTGGAAAAGAAGAATTTTTTCCTGGATAGAGGCAGGGGTTGTCAAAAGGCAGAGAGATTTTTGAAAAAAAGGGGAGAAATCGAGTAGGAAAGCGCACGACCGTTTCCACGGGGTCAGGTTGGGCCCCCCTTTGTTCAAATCACGTAACGCATTGATGAGGGCAAAAAAGAGCGACTTGAGCAAGGGGCCGATGACACCAAAATAGGCCGCGAATTCATTCTGTCGAGGCATTAGAGCACCCCAGGAAGATTTGAAATAAGATCCCCAGTGGCGATGAAATTAATAAAGACAATGCAAATTCCAAATGTTGGACAGGAAAAAACCATCCCAAATTTAAAAAAAAAATGTAGACTTTACGGATATAAAAAAAGATTTAGGGTTTCGGGTTTGCAGTAATTAAAACCCAAGACAACATGCATAAGTGTAAAAATAAAGGGTAATGAATTTTTTTAAATCAAGAAGCAAAAATAATAGGACCCCCTAAGGTTGTTCTTTAAATCTATATACCTTTGGGTTTAGGCCTCTTTAGATTATCAGCACTTCGGGTCGCCGTATTGCAGAATGGATATAAATGCCTGGAAAGCTACTAAGGAGGATGAAAAAAGTTGATCCCATGTATCAAAATCCCCCCTATGAGGATAGAAAAAAGGGCCCTGAATCTGCCTTTCTAGAAAGTTTGTAGAATGGGGGGATATGATTGGGTTAAAAATGGAAGACAGGAAAAAAATAAAGGGGGGAGTAATAACGAGCTGAAAATACTAGCCTAGACAGACTCGACAAGGGTTTTTAAAAGTTGGAAAAATTCAGATTCAAAGGATATAAATGTAGGGTTTGGAAATAGATTTGTGGATGAGTGAACAAACTCCCGATACAGTTATAGAGGGTAAAACGTTGTGTAGTTTTTAAAAATAGGTTAGATAAATACATGATTGGGTGGGGGGGGTGTGAGTTGGACCTGATTAGCTTTCTACTGGTCATTTGCCGGTTCCTTTCCCTTAAGTGAATGGACCGGGCCCTGACTAGTTGGGAACATTGCCTTAAGCCGGTAGGAGACTTGGACCTGCCTCGCATGGCCAGAAGGCCTGCTGCAGTTTTCCCCTTTCTTATGTTCTTATTTCTTATAACGGATTCTTTTAGAAAACTTTTCCCCCCCACAAGTCACACACAGATCTACCTAACAGGTAGTGATATATTGGCAGAAAATTTATGTAAGAGTCGGTGGAGAAGTTAAAGTTGATTGCTCAAAGAGAGGGAGTTGAGAAAGACCTACCAGCAGGGGCCATAGGTTGTTCTGTTTGGCAACGGGGGAAAAATTTTCCGGGCAACGGGTTCGATTTGTAAAAGTTACGTTTTAAAGTTGGGAAAAAACCGCCCAAACCAGCAGATTTTTTCCCACTTCTATCTCACCACAACACCAAAACTAAACAAACGTTATCATAAGCTTCTTCCTTAAAGACCTTAAAAATTTTGTGTTTTGATTTTTTGAGGAGGAATTCTTTTTTCATCGAACAAGCTTTTTTCAAACTTGATTTTCTCATCACTTCATTTGAGCAGACGCTGTGCATTAACACTTCAGCCTACATAAATAACCCGACATAGCAGAAGAAAAATTATGAAGAAGTGGTCAGATATATAGGTGAGGAGGACAGTGAGGGAGAAAAAGGGGGGGAAAGAGTAGTAGGGGAAGGGTAATAAAGGGGTGGAAGTAAAAGTAAAGTGGGAGTAATTTGTCCCACAAAGATAGTAGTAATAGTGCAGAATAGACAGAAAAATTTAAAAGGGAGGGTTTTGAGCATAGTAGTAGTAGAAAAAGTGAAAAGAAAAAGGAGATAAGGGAGCTAAGGACCCAAAGGGAAAAGATAAGAAAATTTCGTTCGGTTTTTTTAAACCCCAGGGGGTTACCCCCCGGATCCCCAAGAAAGTCAGTGCGTCATCGAGGACTGTCTAACTTTTTTCCTTGGGGTTCCTTAATCTTGCCCCCCAGGATGCACCCACACCGTCGACTAACACCCAGGCCTATTTGCTGAGGTGAACAGGACAACGGGTTAAAAGGGAAAGTGTCAAAAATGTTTTTACCCCCGGGAATCAAACCCCGGGCCCTCCGTGTGGAAGCGGGAGCTTTAGCACCGGCCAGGGGGCCCCCACCGAAGGGCACTCGGGAGATATAAGGCCCCCAAAAGGGGAAACTGCAGGAGAGATAAGGCCCAAAAGGGAGCACAAAAGGAGTATAAGGATTTACATGGAACACTGCGGGAGAGAAAAGGGCCCCAAAAAAAAAACGCTGCAACTCACCCCTTCCTTCCCATATATCTATCCACAAAAAACAACTTAAACCCTTAAAATTTACACTCACAATCTATTTCCGTTGCAGCCCGGTGAAAAAGAAAAGGTCTTAATAAGGTGATTTTCCTTGGATGCCCGGGGTAAAGTACCAGGGAGAGAAGTTAACCTTCTTTTTAAACTCCTTTGATGAAGATCTGTGTCTTACAGCTTAGTTAACAGTAATGATTCTTGGCGTAAAGTTTTATTATAGATGACGATCTCACACAAAATTGATGCAGTGCTTCAATTTTAACGGATCATCCCCAACTCAAATCAACATGAACCACTAGTAAAAAAAAATTCAATAGCGCCAGAAAAATCTTTTATCACGTATTCCGGGGACCCAGGATTTGGAAAATTAAAACACATATGCAAATAATGTGATCCTTTTGTTGAAAAAACGTTTCCCCCACACAGTGACTTTTTCAGGTCACAGGCAAATCACCGGGGTGGGGGTAATCATCAGATCAGCTTCTCAACCGCCCCAACTTCTCAACCTGCTATAAATACTCTCGTACCTTCCCCCCCAGGTAGATTTTGGACTTGAAAACCCGCGTGTGGGCGATACGTTATAAATAAAGGATCACATTATATGCATAGGTTTTTGATTTCCATTGTGTCGGTATTTTAACCATTTTTTTTCGATCCGGGGACTTACCAAACCTTTTTACACAAATTGTTGCACTCATGAACCATTGAGGGAAAATCTATACGTTCCCTTTCACTTAGGAAAACATTTGAAAACGAAGTTGACAAACCTTAAAGAAAAAATATAAAGAACCTTCAAAATCAGTTTCTTTCAGCTTGTCATGGTTAAAAATAGACAATTTTACCGACTGGCTCAAAGATTTTCGCTATTAAATGTTATCACTAAATTGGGATTTGAGTCCATGCCATAATCGATCAGATTGTAAAATTGTCTAATTCTCTAAATTTAACATCTAAAAAAGCGTCCCCAAAAAGTCTTACACCCAGCCTAAACCACACCGGGCTTTCCCTACTCATAAAGGGACTAATGCAATACCCACAATCCCCTTACCTTTGGTGACCGCGTGTCCCACGTATTTTCCGGCTTAGAGATGTCCTTTCGACCTCAAAAAAGTTTCAGCGTTTTCGAAATTTTTTACATCTGACTCATTTTGGGGGGATCATCTTGACACGCGCGGTTTAAAAAAGGACTAATAGCTCATTGTCTTACTTAAACCCGTAAGGTTTTTCTTAAAATTTTGAAGGCACAATTCCTTTGGGGTTTTTATTTCTGAAAATAACAAGACGAAAGCAGTTTACAAGCTCTTCCAAAAACACAAAAAAATTGCTAAGAATTTCCTTTGGGGTCAGTAAATTTCTATAAAAATTTTTGACAAAATTTAAAATTTGACTTCGATTCTCCAGACTATTTAAAAAGAATGAAAAAAGCCCCTCTGTTTTGTTCAGAAAGGCTTAAAAAGCTTCGAACAATTAAAAAGAATATTTTCCAACTCCCCCAGTTCTAAAAAAACCCAATTTTTAAAAAAAATCTTTTGTTCAGAACAGATGCCAACCCTTCGGACTGGGGACGTTCTCAACATTTTATGATGAATTCATTTCCTTAAAAATTTTCCCCAGTAAAAAGCTTCTGCCGGGGGAAGAAAGATACTCCAAATGGAGAAGGAAATTTTATACTTGGATGGGGTTAAGTAGGTTCAAAACATTTATAGGGAAAAACCCTTTGGTTTGAAAGATCACAAGCCACGATGTCCCGGGGAAAAACTTCCAAAGGTTCAAATAGCTGCCCTTTTAAGATGGGCTTTGGCTACCAGTCCTAAAATTTTAAAAATTTGATATTATTATTGGTAATAAACCCACTTCTAGAGGGCTGAGCCGAGAGGGACTAGCATTTTTCCCTCTGAAAATTTAACTTACGCCTCCGACATAATTTTTGGAAAAAGGGGATATTGTGAGGGAAAACCCCTTAAAAAGTTGGCTTATGTTTTTTTCAGACCCCCAGGAACCATCGGGTTCCGCCAGCACTCCCCATCTACGGGTTGGGCAATTCTTTTCCTCAGGTCTGATTTGCTTTAAATTTTTCACTCCTGGTAGTTTTAACCTTACCTGATGGGGGGTTAACTTTGTGAATCCTTCCCTCCACTCTTTCCTGACTAGGTTGATCTACCAGGAAAATTCTGTTCATTTTTTACGTTTTACCTGGTTACCTAATGACATTGAAGTGGAACAAAATTTTTGTCTTTCTTCAATATTAAACTTTTTTAACACTTTATAACCTGTTATTTTTTCTGTTATCACTTGCTGCTGGCCGGGTTAACCGGGTAGACGCTTTTAACGAAGCAAGATCTCTGTTACGGGACGTAGTGGAACTTTACGCCCCCTCCCCTCTGAAATCTAAATTGGGGTGACAACCAAGTATGGCAGGATTTTCAGAACTAGACGAACTCCGCCCCCCAGGAAAACCCAAAACACCATTTATTCTAAAACACTAAAGACCATCCGGGGTAAGATACTCATACCCCAACATTCTACTGGGAAACCCCGCCCAATTTTTATTTATATATTTTTAATTAAAATTTTTGAAAAATATCATGATTTTACCAAAAAGTTATTTATCAATTAGTTTTCTATTTTCTTCTTCAGGAAAGGCTTGTCCATGACAATGTTTAAAACAGAAGACCAGTACGTAACACAGAAGACCAATACAGTAACACAAAAAACATACAATAACACAGAAGAAACCCGTACAGTAACACAGAAGAACGGTACAGCAAAACAGAAACCAGTCAGTAAAGAAGAACAGCAATAACAGAGCCCAAAAGTAACACAGAAAAACGGTCATAAAAGAAGACCAGCATAGAAAAACAGAAAACCAACAAACACAGAAAAACGGTGCAATAACACAGAAGAACAGTACAATAAAACAGAAGACCAGTACAGTAACCAGAGGAACGGTACGTAAACAGAAGACAGTGCAAACACAGAAGAACAGTACAATAACACAGAAGACCCGTACAGTAACACAGAAACCAGTCAGTAAAACAAAGAACATGCAATAAACAAAGACCCGACAGTAACAGAGAAGAAAAGTACAGTAACAAGAAGAAAGCATATAACATAGAAGCCAGTACAGTAAAACAGAAGACCATACAGTAAAACAAAGAACGACAGTAAACAGAAGACCATACAGTAACACAGAAAAACAGTACAGTAACACAGAAGAAAGCATAGAACACGAAACCAGTACAGTAAACAGAAAACAGTACAGTAACACGAAAACGATAGTAACACAGAAGCCCTACAGTAACAAAAAACAGCATAGAACCAGAAGACCCGTACAGTAACAAGAAGACCCCGTACAGTAACACAGAAGCCATAAAAGTAAAAACAGAAAACCCTACAGAAAAACAGAAAACAGTACAATAACACAGAAAGAACGTACAAAACACAGAAACCCTACGTAACACAGAAGAAAAGACAGGGAACCAGAAGAACAGTACAAAAAACCAGAAGACCCCTCAGTAACACAGAAGAACAGCAAGTAACACAGAAGACCAGTCAGTAACCAGAAGAACAGTACAATAAAACAGAAAACAGTACAATAACACAGAAGAACAGTACAATAACCAGAAAAATCAGACAGTAACACAGAAAACGTACAATAACAAGAAGAACAGTACAGTAACACAGAAGAAAAGTACAATAACCAAAGAAGTACAATAACAAGAAATCAGTACAGTAAACAAAGAACAGCAAATAACCAAAGAAAAGACAATAACACAGAAATCGTACAGTAACACAGAAGAACAGTAAAAATAACACAGAAAAAAACAGTACAGTAACACGAAAAAACATACAATAACACAGAAAACAGTACAAAACACAGAAATCATACAGTAAACAGAAGAAACAGTACAATAACACAGAAAAATAGTCAGTAACACAAAGAACATAAATCACAGAAGAACATACAAAACACAGAAGACCATACAGTAAACAGAAGAAGGGACAGTAACACAGAAAACGGGACAGTAACACAGGAACGGTACAGTAACACAGAAGAACGGTCTAAACAAAAGAACGGTACGTAACACAGAAAAACGGTACAGTAACACGAAAAAACGGTACAGCAACACGGACCAGTCGTAACACAGAAGAACATGCAAAAACACAGAAGACCAGTACGTAACACAGAAAAAAACCCGTACATAACAAGAAGACCAGTACAGAACACAGAAGACCAGTACAGAACACAAAGACCAGTACAGTAACACAGAAAAACAGTACAATAACACAGAAGAACAGTACAAAAACACAGAAGACCAGTACAGTAACACAGAAGAACAGCATAGTAACACAGAAGACCAGTACAGTAACCAGAAACCGTACATTTCACAGAAAACCAGTACAGTAAAACAGAAGACCGTCAGTAACACAGAAAAAACCATTACAGTAACACAGAAAACAGCATGTAAAACAGAAACCCGTCCAGTAACCAAAAACAGCATAGAACCAGAAACCATCATAACCAGAAACCATACAGTAAAACAGAAGACCAGTACGAACAAGAAAACAGCAAAATAAAAAATACCAGTCCATAACACAGAAGAACAGCCAGTAACCAGAAAACCATCCAGTAACACAGAAGACCAGTACAGTAACACAGAAACCAGTTTCAGTAAAACGAAGACCGTACGTAACACAGAAACATCAGTAACACAGAAACCATACAGTAACCAGAAGACCGCAGTAAGCAGAAAACCAGTACAGAACACAGAAAACCAGTCCAGTAACACAGAAACCTACAGTAACGCAGAAGACCATACAGTAACACGAAAACCATCAGTAACCAGAAGACCATACAAAACACAGAAGACAACAGTAACACAGAAGACCAGTACAGTAACACAGAAACCATACAGTAACACAGAAACCAGTACAGTAACGCAGAAGACCATCAGTAACACAGAAAAACCAAAAACAAAAACACAAAGACCAGTCAGTAACACAGAAGACCCGAAGTAACCGAAGACCCGTACAGTAACACAGAAGCCCAAAACATTAACAAGAAGACCATACAGTAATACAGAAACCAGTACGTAACACAGAAAAAAAGGTACAGTAAAAAAGAAACCACATAGTAACAAGAAAACCTACAGTAAAAACAGAAAACGGGGCAATAACACAAAGAAAAGACAAAAACACAGAAAACCCCCGTCAGTAACACAGAGGAACGGTACGTTTAAAACAGAAGAACAGTGCAATAACACAGAAGAAAAGTAAAAACACAAAAAGACCCTACAGTAACACAGAAGACCAGTACGTAACACAGAAGAACAGTGCAATAAAACAGAAGACCAGTACATAACAGGAAGAAAAGTACGTAACACAGAAAACACTAGAAAAACAAAGACCCGTACAGTAACACAGAAGACCAGTACAGAAACAGAAAACATACAGTAACACAGAAACCAGTCAGTAACACAGAAGAACAGTACAGTTAAACCCGAAGAAAACCTGTAAAAACCCGAAGAAACCCGTACGTAACACGAAAACAGTACATAACACAGAAGAACAGCAAGTAACACAGAAGACCAGTAAAAGTAAACACAGAAAACAGCTAGTAAACAGAAGACCATACAGTAACACGAAGCCATCATAACACAGAAGACCTACAGTAACACAGAAAACCAGTAAGTAACACAGAAAACGTACAATAACACAGAAGAACGTACAATAACACCAAGCCAGTACAGTAAAACAGAAGAACAGACGTCACAGAAACATACAATAACACAGAAACCCCGTACAGAAAACAGAAGAACAGCATAGTAACACAGAAGACCAGTCAGTAAAACAGAAGAACAGTACAATAACACAGAAGAACAGTACAATAACACAGAAAAACAGTACAAAAACACAAAGACAGTACAGTAAAAACAGAAGAACAGTACAATAACACAGAAGACAGTACAGTAACACAGAAAACAGTAAATAACACAGAAGAACAGACAATAACAAAGTCAGTACAGAACACAGAAGAACAGCAAATAACCAGAAAACAGTACAAAAACACAGAAGAAAAACATAACCCAAGAAAACAGTACAAAACACAGAAAACATACATAACAAAGAAAACAGACAAAAACCGAAGAACAGTACAATAACACAGAAACAGTACAGTAACAAGAAAACATAAATAAACAAGAAAACATACGTAACACAGAGAAAAAGTACAAAACACAGAAGAACAGTACAAAAAACAGAAGACCAGTACAGTAACACAGAAAAAACGGGACATAAAACAGAAAAAACGGTACAGAAACAAAAGAACGGTACAGAACACAGAAAAAACGGTACAGTAACACGAAAAAACGGACGTAAACCCCGAAAACGGTACATAACACAAAAAAGAAGGTACAGCAAAACAGAAAACCAGTACAGTAACACAGAAAAACAGTGCAATAACACAGAAAACCCGTACAGTAACAAAAACCATCAGTAACACAGAAGACCAGTACAGTAAACAGAAGACCAGTACAGTAACCAGAAGACCAGTACAGTAACACAGAAGAACAGTACAATAAACAGAAAAAAGTACAATAACACAGAAGACCAACGTAACACAGAAAAAACAATAGTAAAACAGAAGCCAGTACAGTAAAACCCGAAGACCATACAGTAACACAGAAAACCCTACAGTAAACGAAACCAGTACATAACACAGAAGACCATTTCATAACAAGAAGAACAGCATAGTAACACAAAATACCAGTCCGTAACAAGAAGAACCAAGTAACACAGAAACCCTTCGTAACACAGAAGACCGTACAGTAACCAGAAGAAACATGTAACACAGAATACCAGCCATAACACGAAGACAGCAAGTAACACGAATACCATCCCGTAACACAGAAGACCCCCTACAGTAACACAGAAACCATACAGTAACACAGAAGACCAACAGTAACAAGAAGACCATACAGTAACACAGAAACCAGTACAGTAACACAGAAGACCATACGTAACCAGAAGACCTACTTTTAAAACGAATACCCGTCCCGTAAAAGAAACCAGTACAGTAAACCCGAAGACCCAGCAGTAACACAGAAAACCAGACAGTAACACAGAAGACCGTAATAACACAGAAGACCAAACATAAAACAGAAGACCAGTACAGAACACAGAGACCTAAGTAACCAGAAAAACGTCATAAACCAGAAGACAGTACATAAAACGAAGACCAGTACAGTAACACAGAAGACCCCTACAGTAACACAGAAGACTCATAACACAGAAGACCATACAGTAACCAAAAAAAATACATTTAAAACCCGAAGACCGAAGTAATACAGAAGACCAGTCTAACACAGAAGACCATACGTAACACAGAAAAACGTACAGTAACACAGAAGACCAACATTAACACAGAAAACCGTACATAAAACAGAAAACAAAATTTAAAACAGAACCATACAGTAAACCCGAAACCCTACATTAACACAGAAGACCCGAAGTAACACAGAAGACCATACAGTAACACAGAAGACCCCGAAGTAAAACAGAAGACCCTACATTAACACAAAGACCAGTACAGTAAACAGAAGACCATACATTAACCAAAGACCAGTACGTAACAAAAGACCCGTACATAACCAGAAGAAAAGTAAAAAACACAGAAGACCAGTACAGTAAAAAAAAGACCAAACATAACACAGAAGCCAACAGTAACACAGAAGACCATAGAAACACAAAAACCAGTACGAAAAAACCCGAAGACCCGTACATAACACAGAAACCGACAAAACAAAAAGACATACATAACACAGAAGACCGTACAGTAAACAGAAGACCTTTCAAAACACAAAGACCCGTCAGTAACAAGAAGCTACATAAACACAGAAAACCCGTACTAAAAAAGATCTTTCAGAACACAGAAGACCGACATAACAAGAAGCCATACAGTAACAAGAAGGCAGTAAGTAACAAGAAGGGCCCGTACATAAACAGAGAAACCCTACAGTAAACAGAGAACCCGTACATAAAAAGAACCAGTACATAAAAAGAAGACCCGTACAGAAAACAGAAAACGGGGACATAAAAGAAACCCCGACGTAACAAGAAGGCCGTACATAAAGAAGGCGTACATAAAAAGAAGGCCAGTCAGTAAAAAAAGCCGACAGTAACAGGAAGGGTTCATTTTAAAAGAGAACCGTACAGTAAAAGAAGGCCGTACATAAACAAGAAGGGGGTACAGAACAAGAAGGCCGTAAGTAAAAGAAGGCGTACGAACAAAAGGGCCAGACAGTAACAGAAAACCCTCATAACACAGAAGGACAATCGTAACAAAAGGCCAGAAGTAAACAGAAAACCAGTGTAAAAAAAGGGCAGAAAAAAAGGGGGGGGGGGGGGGGGCATACAATAACACAGAAAAGAAATTGGGGCAGTACAGTAAAACAAAAAAGTGGTCAGTAAAAGTAACAAAGAAGGGCGTAAATAAAAGAAAAAGGAACCCCAATACAGTAACAAGGGCCCCCTACAGTAACACAGAAGACCCGAAGTAACACAGAAACCAGTCATAACAAGAAGACGCATAAAAACGAAACCTACAGTAAACAAAGAGACCGTACATTACCAAAGAAATTAAAAACAGAAACAATCCCGTAAACGAAGAACAGTAGAAACAGAAATACAGTTTAAATAACACAGAAACAGTACGGGGATAAAAGTTCAGTTGGGAAAACAAGGGTAAAGCCAACTCCCTACCGAAGACCCATAAAAAGCATTGATAACACCCAGCAAATAAAGAGAAAAATTAGGGAGAAAAAAGGAAAAGAAAATGGGAAGAAGACAGTTGAACATTTTCCTCCAAGCCAGTAGTAAAAAACCTAAAACAAGAAAAATTAATTTTTGGGGCAAGGTTTTAATAACCCCAAAAGCAAAAATTAAACCCTGCCTATTGGAGACATCAGAAAAGTAGGGAAAAATTTTAGGACCTAGATAGAAGAAAAATCGGTTACAAAAGAAACAAGGGGGGTTTAAAAAAATTTCCAGGGGAAAAACGAAGCCTTTTTGGAAAAAAGGGAAAATACGACAATATAAACAAGCCAGTCAAATCGGGTACTTTAAAGAGACTTACCCCAGAAAGGCAGAAAAAAAGAAAACTAAATTTTCAATTCATAAAGAAAAGGGATTATCAAAAGAACAAATTCGAGTAGACCCAAAACAGGGAAGTAAAAGGGGACCGTCGGGAGGGAAAAACAAAGTTCCAACTTTCCAGGGGAAAAAGTAAAAGTAACAAAAAGCACAGTAAAAACCCCTAAGAAACCAGGACATTTAAACAAGAAATAGAAATACAAGTAAGTAAGAAGAATTTAACAAAGGGCCCTTTAAGGACCCAAGTCATGGGCGGAAGGGCTCTTCACAAGAAACATAGGGAAAATGACCGAAGACAACAAAAAAGGCCAGGGAAGTCGAAAGGGAATAAAGGAAAGGCCACTTCCCAAAAAAAAAGGCCAGGGGACGTAAAAAAGGCAGAATTTCCCGGGATAAGGTCAGAGAACCGACCGAAAATTTTTGAACAGGAACCGTACGTTTGAGGAAAACGTTCGAACGGATTCAAGCCAACAAAGGAGAACGGAAGAACAGAGGGGAAAGGAATCTCAAGTTAGGGAAAGAACTCATTCTCCCCTGTTTTTTTACGACCCTTTAAATAGAAGCCAGTTGAACATTTCCTCAATAAAAGAGACCAAAGAGTTCAATGTGTAAATTTACCAGGAAATTTCCCTTTTTAAGAAAGGGAAAAAAAAGTTCCCAAAAGATCTAATAGAAATTTCATCGGAAAAGGATGGTTTAAATCATTTTTAAACCCGATGTCAGTCTCAAAAAGGGTTTTTAGAGGACATTTTTAGGAACAAAAACCATCAAACTTCCCAAAAAAACATAACGAAAATGTTGAAATGTATAAAAAGCGAGTTAAAATGCAGAATTTAAGACTTTTAAAAAGGGAAAACAGTATTTTAGAGAACCCATAGAAATTTGAAGTCACGAAGAAGACTGGTAATGAATCCCAATTTTGAAAATATTGTATGCTTAACTCTAAATGAGACGCCCAAAAATTTTTAGGTAGCGCCGGCCCAATTTGGAAATTCCCAAAATTTTTGGGGATTTGGAAATTCAAAAATGATATTTTATGCCCCATGTCATGGAAACATGCAAAAATTTAAATTTAAAAAATCAAGTTGAAAACCAAAGAGGTTTGACCCGGCCATTAATAAAAATAAAATATTAATAATAAAATAATAAAAAAATTTTAAAAAAAAAACTTTATTTATAATCATTCAAGGGGATACAGCCCAGTTGGATAAATAATACTACATATAGAAACCCCTTTGGTTTGCAATTTGGAATTTTGGCGTTTTTTTTCCCAGGATGACCCCCCCAATGATAAAGGACCCATTTTTAAGATTTTGAAGGGAAAGCAAAAAATCTATGGAAACACGTTAATGTTTCCGCGTAGGACCAGGTGCAGCTTTCCAGGGAAAGTAGGAACCCAAAAAATAACCCGGGATTCTAATGAAGAAAAGCCGGGAAATTTAGAAACGAACCCCAAATGGTTTGGGCCCATACATGGGGAAAATGTTTGAATAATGAAAAAAAGGTTATGAGCTAGTAAACCCATTTGATGGAAAGTAGTAAAGAGGGTCCGAAAATTTTAAACGTACAAGGGAAAAGTGCAAAAAGTAGTGGAATTTGAGAAAGTTTGGGCCGGGAAAGGAACAGGAAAAAGATTACCCCCTAAACTATAAGACCCAGTCAGACGCGAGGTAAGTTTTTTAAACAACCTGTAACGATTTTTTTGAGAGAAAAAATTGTAATTGCATTATTGTATGTGTGGGGAAATCTGATAAATTTTTGTTTTTCTAAAGATGATTTACTATTAAATTTAAATTGTTAGGGAGAGTAGAGTGGACATGTATAAAAGATTTTGGCTTAGTATGTATTCATTTTTTTTTACTCGAATACGGGCATACGGGGAATGTGAACCCAATTTAGATGCGAAATAACGGTGTCTTTCCAAAGATGTCACTGAAAAGCGCCAACCTCTGCAGGGGAATGTTATTTTCCATTTTTGAGCCTTTTTCGTGTAAAAGGGGAGAATGGTGGATCCTTTTTCTTTCTTTTTATTAAAAGTTAAATGATTGAAGGGGAAATGTGCGGGTAAGCTGTTTCCCCTGCTCCCGAATTTTCTCCAGCTCAGGTTTTTTTACCCGGATTCTCTACGGGGCGAATTTGAGGGTTGTAATGGAACACTTGTCATGAGAGAGGTTATTATTAGACATTTTGAGATGTCTAATAATAGGGGTGTATGTATTCTCAACTATTCCTTAATATTAAAGGATTAGCGGTTGTGTCATTTCTAAAGTTTTCACTAAGAACATTTTTTCCGGGCGGGGAGGTGTTAATAAATACCCCCCTTTCATTAAATTGACACTGTGCTGTATAAATTTTTGGAGAGAGCTTCAGAAATTAACATATTTCAATATTCTTATTATTGAGTTTTGGGGTTATTGTTATTTATTATTTATTATTATTATTATTATTATTTTTATTATTGAAATAGTGTTTTAGTATATTTTTACTGTCACTATTAAAATTTGTTTTTTAATATTGTGTTATTTTATTTTTTAAACGATATGTAAAAATTCCACCTTTTTCCCTCTCCGCAACGAAAAACATTGTCAAGTTTTCTTGACATATATACAAGTCTTCTGTAAATGATTTGTAAATACCCCATTACTGTAAAACGGGAAAATTTAAACAAAAAAAAAGTATTAGAAGTGTGACCATTCTCCATGTTGATGTTCTACTGATTTTTTTTTTTCTGCGGTATGTGGAGTTTTGAGACTCTCTGCGCGGGTTTTTATTCCCCATCCGGGTAAGGTTTTTTTGAAATCGTGTCATTTCATTTTGTGATCGTGTTAATATTCTTTTTTTGTGCGCTGATTTCAACAACACAAAAGTAATACTTTTTACATAATACTAGAAAAATAATTTTTTTCTAGTATTATGTATTTTTGTAATAATTATTTTGAGTAGAAAATAAAGTTTGTAGAGATGAGTTTAAATCATTGTTTGAAGTTTTGTAAAGAGTTTGTGACACGAGTTGGAGTTTCTGTTCAAACAGTGGAGGAAAACCAGGACAACATTCTATAAACACCCCCCACTCTCACACTTTTTTTCGGCTAATCAATCTTTTTTCCCAAAATATTTTTGATTAATCTGCTGCTAACAAGGGAGTTCAAGCCTTATTAATGGATGTGTAAGTAGAGAAGCCCAAATATTCATTGAGGCAGATTTTTGGGGATAGCACGTGGGAACCAGCCCTTTAGCCGGCATCCTTGTGTTACTCAAACAAGGGTAATTTAAATGTGGTGCTTTGTAATTTCCATATTACACAGAAGAATACCTATACATTATATGATAGAACAAAGCTGAGGAAACGAAACGTCAACACGAAAAACGAAAATGTCTTTTAGATAAGAATGCAGTAAAAGGTAGGTAGATTACCCGGAGCCTAAGGATGGGCCGGGGGTAAAAAATTTATACCCCGTGGGGGTTTATTGCCTTCTTTAGGGCAAAAAGACCCCTTGGACGAGTGTTTATTAGCAAAGGTATTTCTCCCCATCGTATCTAAGTGGAGCAAGGGGGCCAGAAAAGACGGCCCCTTTCGAAAAACCCTTTGGCGAGGAGAAAAACTTGTGAGTCCTAAGTACCATTCGACGTCTATTCACCAATCATTCATCACACTGCAGATACACTGGGCAGACAATGGGCGATATGAAGGGTAACAAAATCCGAAGTCCGGTTTGCAAAATGGAAGTGCAATGGCAGAAACCATTTTGATAGAGAACCCCTCGGTCAAACAAGATTAAAAAGGGTCAAAAGGATGCAAGGGTTTTAGAATGCAGATGCTGAGCAAAGATATGAATATTATCGGGCCCAAATCCGAGGGCCCGGGAAAGCAGGAAGCAGGGACTCAGCTCTAAGACAGTAAAAGGTACTTTATAAGGCTTATATTAGAAAGAAAACCCAAAGGTGTTGCCCCTGAGAGACGAAGCGAGAACGAGGAACAGATGTGAAGCCTTGGGAGACTGGACAAGATGTTTTTTATCCTCGGGGAACTCAAGAGGGGCCCCAAATAACACCCCCAACCTAGAAAATGGAGGGCTGGAGTGTATTGACAAACAACTTTTGTACCTTCTTCCAAAAACCCCACACCACAACACACACCACACAAGGGCAAGTCAGGTAACGTAAAAATGTGTTGCCCAAAAAGTGTTTTTGATGTGTTGTGTGGCGAGGACACCCCTTTTTCCCTTTAAAATCTAAAAAACGATCTGCAGTGTTATATCAGAAAAGTTCCCAACCCCCAGCCCTTTCAAATGATTCACGGGCACATCAGGCCACCAAGGCATGATGTTGAGAATGCCCCAGAAGTTTTAGGGAAAAAAACAGATGCTGCAGTCAAAACTAAAAACGAAAAGAGAAAGTTCGTAATAGAGGAAAAGAAGAGTCCTCCCTAAGCAGTGAGATGAGAGTATAAAGGGGGGAAATTCCAATTTTTTTGGCCAATCTTTTATTTTTCAACCCAATTTTTTTATTTTTGGTGTACATTTTGAGGTTTTAGGAAAGAATGACAAAGTTTCGTATGATTGGCCCAAAAAACAAAAAAAAAATATTTAATGATTTTCATATATGGCAGCAAGGTATGACAAAATGGAAATTCGAGTGGCACTTCCGACAATCCCAACCGTTAGAATACATCTGACACTAATTTGGGCGGGACATGTTTTATCTAATATGTCTTATTATCATGGAAAAAAAAAATACTTTTGATAGACTTTTTGGCATTCACCAAAATATCTGCCTTTTACCTCCCACAAAATCAAAAATATTTGATATATTCCAAAAAAAGAAGCCTCACATTTTCAAACACACTTTGTTTTATATTGTCAGTGAAAATCATTTCAATACAATAATTAATAATGGTGTACATTAGCGAAATATGTGAAAAAGTTACTTCCGAGTTATAGGCCTAGAACGCCGGCAGGCCTACCGTCTCAAAAAAAAATTTTTTTTGCGCGGAAATCGTGTTTTTTTCGGTGTATTTCTTAGTAAACTGATGTTCTAGTGCAGTTATCCTCTTCAAAATACCGTTTTCTATCACTCACATACCAAACAATAGAACAAGGAGACGAGGAGTAACACATTTATATCGAAATATTGCTGTGGACTCTCGGTATATTATGGCCTATTTTATTCAGTCTAGAGTATATAACATGTTTGTTTGTTATTTATAGTGTTTATTATATCATATTAGATCAATTCTGATAGACAAATAAGCCGTATAGTTGATATATAAGCTGATATAAACGTAATAATGAAGTGATTTCACCTGGCACAATCTGGAGGGGGAGTACTGCCGAGTGTTCTCAGATGGCTCCCGATTAGCTGGCACTCTACTGATAAGCTCCACCTACTCTTATATGATGCCAAATAATCAATTAATTATATTAGAAAGAATAATGCAAAGAAAAAGCAATAAAAACAGGAAAAAATTCCAAAAAATACATGGGTTGAGAACAGACGCGCTACCTACATCGCCGTTACCATACCTGATATAAATGACTATAATTTCTTGTAGAAACGTCTTAGAACATTGATTCTTGTACCATTGTGTTGCCAAAGAGTTAAGCTATTTTTCGGTATATATAAATCAATTTCCATAATTTTTCGATTTTTGGTTGAGAGTTGGCCAAAATTGGAAATTCCCCCGTTCACTTTACTAATTATTACATGTAAAGCATTCGCAATTTGTTTAGAATATTAACAGTTTTCTACCAATGTTCTGGTACCGAAAAGCAGGAAACTTTTACAGTCACTCTCGTTCCTTGTCTGTATTTTCACAAGTGCGTCCACAAAGTAATTCAAACTTCTGCACTCGCCCTACTGGAGTGTGTTGTCACACTACTGGAGTGTGTTGTCACCCCTACTGGGGAAATGTTGTCGCATAT
>NW_026491551.1:0-22544 GCF_026875155.1 Cherax quadricarinatus
CTTGTCAACCCTATTTGTACTTCCCCACTTGACTACCTACTTGTACCTGCTATTTGTACCTACCTACTGTACTGCCTATTTGTATCGCCACTTGACCAAACCTATTCCTACCTATCATTTGTACTTACCTACGTTTTACCTACCTACATGTACCTACCCATTTGTACCTACCTATTTGTACCCACCTATTTTCACCAACCTATTTGTACCAACCTATTTTTACCTACCTTTTGTACGTACCTATTTGTACCTACCTATTGTAACTGCCTATTTGTACCTACCTACTTGTACCTACCTATTTGTACTTTACTACTTGTACTTACCTACTGCACCTACCTATTAGTATCTACCTACTTGTCCCTACCTATAAGTACTTACCTATTTGTGCTTACTCCTTATTACTTACCTGTCTGTACTCACCTATTTGTAGCTGCATGAATGGTTTCATAACTCCTGGGGCGCCTGTGTGTGTGCCTCTGTTTACCCGAGAGTACATGTGTGTACCTGTGTGCGCATGTATGTACCTATGAGTACCTGTGCATACCTGTCTATATCTGTGTATCACTGTGAGCACCTGTGTGTACCTGTGTTTTCTTGTATGTACCTGTGTGCCTGTGTACCTGTGTTTGCCTGTGTGTACCTGTGTTTACCTGTGAGCATCTGTATCTAGCTGTATGTAAATGTGTTTACCTGTATTTTACCTGTTTTTACCTCTGTGTGCCAGTGTGTACCTATTAGTACCCGTGTGTACCTGTGTTTATCTGTGTACCTGTGTGCACATCTATGTACCTGTTTTTACCTCTGTGTGCCTGTGTGTACTTTATGAGTACCTGGGGTGTACATGTGTTTACTTGTGTTTACCTGTGTGTATCTGCGTTTACCAATGTTTACCTATGAGTACCTGTCTATACCTGTGAGTACCTGTGTCTACCTGAACTTTCCTGTGTGTACCTGTGTTTACCCGTGTGTACTGTGAGCACTTATTTGTACCTGTATGCCCTGGGTGTACCTGTGTTTTACCTGTCGGTACTTGCCTGTACTTGTTTGTAACTGTGTCTACTGTGTGTAACTATTAACACACACATGAAACACACACACACACACACACACACACACACACACACACACACACACACATACACACACACACACACACACACAGGGGCCAGGAGCTCGGACTCGACCCCGCAACCTCAACTAGGTGAGTACACGCACACTCACAGGTGTGTGTGTGTGGTGTGTGTGTGGTGTGTGTGTGTGTGTGTGTGTGTGTGTGTGTGTGTGTGTGTGTGTGTGTGTACTCACCTATATGCAATTGTAGGGTTGAATCACAGCAGTTATTTGGTTGATGTGCGCTTCAGGAGATGTGCCCGGTGTTATAGTCACCCTAAGATGTTTTTCCTTGAGCGAGGTTTGTAGTCTCTGGCCCCCTAATCTGTACTCCGTTTGTGGTCTTCTTTGCCCTCCCCCAATCTTCATGACTTTGCATATGGTGGGGTTTTAACTCCAGGAGCCAGTTGCTAGACCATGCCTGTAGCCTGTTCAGATCCCTTTGTAGTCTTGCCTAGTCCTCCTCCTACAGAATTCTCCTCATTAACTTCACATCGTCTGCAAACATAGACACTTCTAAGTCTATTCCTATCGTCATGTCACTCACATTTACCAGAAACAGCACCGGTTCTAGAACTGACCCTTGTGGAAACCCGCTCGTCACAGGCGCCCACTCCGGCACCTCGTCGCGTACCATGAATCGCTGTTGCCTTCCTGTCAGGTATTCTCTGATCCATTGCAGTGTCTTTCTTCCCTGTTATCCCTGCCTGGTCCTCCAGCTTTTTCCACTAATCTCTTTTGTGAAACTGTGTCAAAAGCTTTTTTACAGTCCAAAAAAGTGAAATCTACCCACTCTCTCTCTCTTGTCTTACTGCTGTCACCTTGTCATTGAACTCCAGGAGGTTTGTTACACAGGATTCTTTCTCTTCTCCTGATAATCTTCTCCATGATTTAGCATACTAAGCATGTCATTGATATTGGTATGTAGTTTAATGCTGCATGTTTGTCTCCTGTTTTTTTTTAAAAACTGGGACTACATTTGCTGTCTTCCATACCTCAGGTAGTCTCCCTCTTTCGATAGATGTGTTGAAGAGTGTTGTAAGTGGTGCACATAGCGCCTCTGCTCCCTCTCTCAAAATTTATGGAGATATGTTATCCGATCCCATTGCCTTTGAGTTACCTAGTTCGCTTAGCAGCCTCTTCACCTCCTCCTCGGTTGTGTACATTGTGTCCACTACTTGATGGAGTACCTCACTACTCCGTGTTTCTGGAGTCCTTTCTGTCTCCACTGTGAATACTTCTTTAAATCTCTTTTTAAGCTCCTCTCGGTCATTTCTTGTGAGCTCCCCTCCTTCCTTCTTCAGTCTGATTACCTGGTCCTTGACCGTTGTTTTCCTCCTGATGTGGCTGTACAACAGCTTTGGGTCGGACTTGGGTTTCTCTGCTTTGTCATTTTCATATTGTAGGTGGGCCTCCCTCCTTACCTGTGCATATTCATTTCTGGCTCCTCGACTACTTTCCTTATTCTCCTGAGTCCTTTGTCTTCTATGCTCCTTCCATTCTCTAGTGCACTTGGTTTTAGCCTCTCTACACCTTTGGATCATCCAAGGGCTCGTTCTGGCCTTCTCGTTATGTCTGTTTAACTTGGGTACAAACCTCTCCTCTGCTGCTTTGCAAATTGTTGTCACATATTTCATCATCTCATTTGCTGACTTCCCTGCCAGTTTCTCTGTGCCACTGAACTTCATACAGAAGTTCCTGATGCCCACGTAGTCCCCTCTCTTATAGTTTGGCTTCATTCGCCCTGAATTTCCTGCTTCCCTCTCCACTTGTAACTCCACAGTTTGTTCAGAGTTCATAACTACGTGATCGTTTGATCCGAGGGATATATCGTATGTGATGTCCTCAATATTCGCATTGCTCAAGGTGAAAATTAGGTCAGTCATGCTGGTTCGTCCTCTCCTCTCTGGTAGTCTCCATAACATGATGATGCTTAAGGTATTCCAGTACCACCTCCATTATCTTAGTCTTAGCCCTCCGCGTTTCTGGACCTCCATGTGGTTCAGATTTTCCCAGGCAATTTCTTCGTGATTGAAATCAGCCACAATCAATAGCTTTGTCCTTCTTACATGAGACCTTTCTGGCCCCATCAGCCAGTCTGTTACTCTCATCATATTCTTGTCATGGCCTCCTGCTGTTCTGTGGTGGATTATACTTCACTGTAATTACCACCTTGGGACTTCCAGATTGAAGTGTTCCTATCATGTAGTCTCTTGCTTCTCTGTCTCCTCTCTCTAGCTCCTCAAAATTACATTGATTTTTGATGAGCAGTGCTACTGTTTGTGTGTGCATGTGTTTGTGTGTGTGTGTGTGCATGTGCGTGTGTGTGTGTGTACTCACCTATTTGTGGTTGCAGGGGTCGATTCACAGCTCCTGGCCCCGCCTCTTCGCTGATTGCTACTAGGTTCTCTCTCTCCCTGCCCCATGAGCTCTATCATACCTCGCCTTAAAACTATGTATGGTTCCTGCCTCCACCACATCACTTTCTAGGCTATTCCATGGCCTGACTACTCTATGACTGAAGAAATACTTCCTAACATCCCTTTGATTCATCTGAGTCTTCAACTTCCAATTGTGACCTCTTGTGTCTGTGTCCCTTCTCTGGAACATCCCGTCTTTGTCCACCTTGTCTATTCCGTGCAGTATTTTATATGTCGTTATCATGTCTCCCCTGACCCTCCTGTCCTCCAGTGTCGTCAGGCCGATTTCCCTCAACCTTTCTTCGTAGGACAATCCCCGTAGCTCTGGGACTAGTCTTGTTGCAAACCTCACTTTCTCTAACTTCTTGACGTGCTTGACTAGGTGTGGATTCCAAACTGGTGCTGCATACTCCAGTATGGGCCTGACGTAAATGGTGTACAGAGTCTTAAACGAATCCTTACTGAGGTATCGGAACGCTATCCGTAGGTTTGCCAGGCGCCCGTATGCTGCAGCAGTTATCTGAATGATGTGTGCCTCAGGAGATATGCTCGGTGTTATATTCACCCCCAGATCTTTTTCCTTGAGTGAGGTTTGCAGTCTTTGGCCATCTAAACTATATTGTGTCTGCGGTCTTCTTTGCCCTTCCCCAATCTTCATGACTTTGCATTTGGCAGGGTTAAATTCAAGGAGCCAGTTTCTGGACCAGGCTTGTAGCCTGTCCAGGTCTCTTATTAGTCCTGCCTGATCCTCATCTGATTTGATTCTTCTCATTAACTTCACATCATCTGCAAACAAGGACACTTCTGAGTCTATCCCTTCCGTTATGTCGTTCACATATACCAAGAACAGCACAGGTCCTAGGACTGACCCCTGTGGAACCCCGCTTGTCACAGGCGCCCACCCTGACACCTCGTCGCGTACCATGACTCGTTGTTGCCTCCCTGTCAGGTATTCTCTGATCCATTGCAGTGCCTTTCCTGTTATGTGTGCCTGATCCTCTAGCTTTTGCAGTAACCTCTTGTGAGGAACTGTGTCGAAGGCCTTCTTGCAGTCCAAAAATATGCAGTCGATCCACCCCTCTCTATCTTGTCTTACTTCTGTCACCTTGTCATAAAACTCTAGTAGGTTTGTGACACAGGATTTTCCTTCCCTGAAACCGTGCTGGTTGTCAATTATACACTTGTTTCTTTCCAGGTGCTCCACCACTCTCCTCCTGATGATCTTCTCCATGACCTTGCATACTATACACGTTAGTGATACAGGTCTGTAGTTTAGTGCCTCATGTCAGTTTCCCTTTTTAAAAATTGGGACTACATTTGCCATTTTTCATACCTCAGGGAGTTGTCCAGTTTCAAATGATGTGTTGAAGATCTTTGTTAATGGCTCACACAATATCTCTGCTCCCTCTTTAAGGACCCATGGAGAGTTGTTGTCTGGTCCCACCGCCTTTGAGGTGTCAAGTTCGCATAGCAGCTTCTTCACCTCCTCCTTGGTTATATGTACCTCATCCAGCACTTGCTGGTGTGCCCCACTGTTCTGATTTCCTGGAGGTCTACTGGTTTCCACTGTAAATACTTCTTTAAATCTTGTGTTGAGCTCCTGACATACCTCTTGGTCGTTTCTTGTGAATTACCCATCACCCTTCCTCAGTCTGGTTACCTGGTCCTTGACTGTTGTTTTCCTCCTGATGTGGCTGTACAACAGCTTCGGGTCAGTCTTTACTTTTTATGCTATGCCATTTTCATATTGTCTGTGAGCCTCCTTTCTTATCTGTGCATATTCGTTTCTGGCTCTTCGGATAATTTCTTTATTTTCCTGAGTTCTCTGTCTTCTGTACCTTTTCCATTCTCTAGTACACCTGGTTTTTGCCTCCCTACACATTTGGGTGAACCAAGGACTCGTTCTGTTCTTCCCATTATTTCTGTTTGCCTTGGGAACAAACCTCTCCTCTGCCTCCTTGCATTTTGTTGCCACATAGTCCATCATTTCTTGTACTGGTTTTCCTGTCAGTTCCCTCTCCCACTGAATGTCTTGAAGGAAGTTCCTCATGCCTGAGTAGTTCCCCTTTTGTAGTTTGGTTTTTTCCAGCCTATTCCTGCTACTCTCTCCACTTGGAGCTCAACTATGTAGTCGAAGCAAAGAACCACATGATCACTAGCTCCCAGAGGCCTTTCATACATGACACCCTCGATGTCCGAACTACTCAAGGTGAATACAAGGTCCAGTCTTGCTGGTTCATCCTCACCTCTCTCTCTGGTAGTGTCTCTAACATGTTGATGCATGAGGTTTTCCAGTACCACATCCATCATCTTGGCTCTCCATGTTTCGGGACCCCCATGGGGCTCCAGGTTTTCCCAGTCAATCTCATTGTGATTGAAAATCACCCATAACTAGTAACTTTGCTCCCCCATGTGTGCTCTCCTGGCCACCTCGGCTAGTGTGTCGACCATTGCTTTGTTGCTCTCGTCGTATTCTTCTCTTGGCCTCCTGCAGTTTCTGTGGTGGGGTTGTGCATTACTGCAATTATCACCTTATGTCCCTCAGACTGGATTGTTCCTACTAAGTAGTCCCTTTCGCCCGTGCCATCCATTCCTTCCATTTTCTCAAAACCCCACTAGTTTTTAATGAGCAGTGCAACTCCTTCTCCCCCTCTCCTCCTTCTGTCTTTCCTGAGGATTTGATATCCGGATGGAAAGATTGAATCTGTTATTATTCTGGTGAGTTTTGTTTCTGTGAGTGCTATAATGTCTGGGGATGTCTCCTTGCTTCTTTCATGTCTCTCCTCATATTTATTTGTTATTCCATCTGCATTTGTATACCACACTTTCAACTTATTTTCTAAGACTGTGATCTGGGAGGTATATTGTGGTTGGGGAAGTGGGAGACCTGAAAAGGAGCTATGGGTGGGTGCTGTGGGGGTGGAGTTTGTAATGCAGTGGGTGGGGGCATTGGATATGGCATGGGTGTTTTGGTTTAGAGTGTTTGGTTGCACTAGGGTTGACCTGGTTGGGGGCTTCTATAGGAAGTTGTGAGGGAGGCTGTATTTAATCTTTTTCCTGGGTCTGGGATCTCCTGTCTGTCTCCTCCATCCCCTCTCTTTCCTCCTTTTGCCTTTGTACCATCTCTCTCAGTTTCCACCTTTCTTCTTTTGTTCTGTCACGGTTGAGATACACCTTTCTGTATGCCGGCATGTCCCTTAATCGTGCTTTCTCCTGCAGGATTCTGTTCCAAGTCGATTCTGCCTTGAAGGTCACTTTCACTGGCCAGGATCTTTTTTTTACAAACCCCCCTATTCTCCAAAAATTTTCCAACTGGTCAATTCGTCTTCTCCTATTGCTTTTATGATGCTTTCAATTGCTTTTTTTCCCCTTGTTTTCTTGCTTCATATGTTTCCCCTTCAACTTCCTTGAGCCTATACACAAAGACTGACATCTCCCTTTCATTCTCCCACTGCATATCCTTGTGTATCCACTCATTCAATTTAATTTCCTCCATTGCAGCTTTCCTTTCTTCAGTTTCACTAGCTAATGTACTTGGGCTCAGTGGCCTGTCATTTTCCCTTCTCGGCTTTCCCTGGGCTCTGCTGTGGTCAGTTAGGGCCTCCACGTATAGCTTAGCTCTTTCATTTACTACAGTCTCCTCTAATAGAGCTTCTACATGCAGTTTTGCTCCTTCTTTCGCTACAGTCCCCTTATTTGTGACAGAGGTAGCAGTCTCTGATGTCATTCCCAAAATGTTCTTTAGTTCTTTAGGCTGTTTCAGATTTTTCAGTTCCTCTTCTAACCTCTGTATCCTAGCCTCTGCTGCTTTGACTTGCACCTCCCACTTCCTGCTTTCCATATCTATCTTCTCTTCCATTCTCATCCTAAGTTCCTCTAGTTTCTTTTCCAATTCATGTACCCTTTTTATGAGCTCTCCTGCCCAATCTTTGTTTGCAGATTCATCCTCCTGTCCCTTGGTTTTCCTTCCTGCTCTCTGGCAACCCATTTTTTTTATTTTGATTGCCTCAGGTGGGAAACCTATGTAATTCTGTGTGTTAGGTTAGGAGTGTATTTGTCAGAGTGTGGGGTGCAGAAGGTAGAGGAGGAATTGTGGCTATGTGGGAGAGGAGTGGTGAGGGGGAAATATGGAGAGTGGGAAGGAGGGAGAAGCAAGTGGGTGAATGGGAGGGGGAGGGTGAAAGAGGGAGGGAGGATCAGGGGAAGGAGTGAGAGGTTGATGGGGGAGAGGGGGAGTGTATGTGTGAGTCTGTATATGTGTGTGTGTGTGTGTGTGTGTGTGTGTGTGTGTGTGTGTGTGTGTGTAATTATATGTGGAATTATGTGTAGGTTTATTATGTGTCTGAAAAGTAGGTGAATTGTGTGTTGGAGTGTAATGTGGAGTCTCAGTGGTCGCTTGCCTGACCACAACCTCTTGTGACCTGACCCCCACCCTCCTGGGACTTGACCCACACCTACTTACAATGTTGCCCTTTATGCTTGTCCTGCCACCTAGCTTATAGTAACTTACTCGCCTTGTTCAATGGATTACCAATTGCTGTTCCTTATTGAATACTTGAGTGCCTATTCTTTATCGTACTATGAGAGTTGGACCATTCACAATCAGCTTGGCAGTTAATTGGAACCTGAAACCCCACACCCATACAACTACTCATAGGTAAATACAGTACTTGCAATGCAGCTGTAGCAGCCTGTAGATTGTCCAGCTCGATGAGATGTCCTGGCATAGATCCACCTCAATTTCTTCTCTTTATATAATGTACCCTATTCACTGTATTTCTCTCACTGGTCACACGATTGCTTGACTTTATTATCTTTCTTGGGTGACACATGGCAACGTTGTCTGCCCTGTTCGCTCTGACTGCGCACCTCGTTTTACTTTCTAGATCACTTAAAAAATTGTGGCTCTCCCTACACTTATGTGGCTCATGCAGATTATAAATCGCTTCAAGGAATTGTTCACTACCCTAGCAAAATCGAGAACAACGTCCAGTATTGGGCCCCTACTTAAACAAGATGGGTCCTACACAGATGACAGCAAGGAAATGAGTGAGCTACTCAAGTCCCAATATGACTCAGTTTTTAGCAAGCCGCTAACCAGACTGAGAGTCGAAGATCAAAATTAATTTTTTATGAGAGAGCCACAAAATTTGATTAACACAAGCCTATCCGATGTTATCCTGACGCCAAATGACTTCGAACAGGCGATAAATGACATGCCCATGCACTCTGCCCCAGGGCCAGACTCATGGAACTCTGTGTTCATCAAGAACTGCAAGAAGCCCCTATCACGAGCCTTTTCCATCCTATGGAGAGGGAGCATGGACACGGGGGTCGTCCCACAGTTACTAAAAACAACAGACATAGCCCCACTCCACAAAGGGGGCAGTAAAGCAACAGCAAAGAACTACAGACCAATAGCACTAACATCCCATATCATAAAAATCTTTGAAAGGGTCCTAAGAAGCAAGATCACCACGCATCTAGAAACCCATCAGTTACACAACCCAGGGCAACATGGGTTTAGAACAGGTCGCTCCTGTCTGTCTCAACTACTGGATCACTACGACAAGGTCCTAAATGCACTAGAAGACAAAAAGAATGCAGATGTAATATATACAGACTTTGCAAAAGCCTTCGACAAGTGTGACCATGGCGTAATAGCGCACAAAATGCGTGCTAAAGGAATAACAGGAAAAGTCGGTCGATGGATCTATAATTTCCTCACTAACAGAACACAGAGAGTAGTCGTCAACAGAGTAAAGTCCGAGGCAGCTACGGTGAAAAGCTCTGTTCCACAAGGCACAGTACTAGCTCCCATCTTGTTCCTCATCTCATATCCGACATAGACAAGGATGTCAGCCACAGCACCGTGTCTTCCTTTGCAGACGACACCCGAATCTGCATGACAGTGTCTTCCATTGCAGACACTGCAAGGCTCCAGGCGGACATAAACCAAATCTTTCAGTGGGCCGCAGAAAACAATATGAAGTTCAACGATGAGAAATTTCAATTACTCAGATATGGTAAACATGAGGAAATTAAATCTTCATCAGAGTACAAAACAAATTCTGGCCACAAAATAGAGCGAAACACCAACGTCAAAGACCTGGGAGTGATTATGTCGGAGGATCTCACCTTCAAGGACCATAACATTGTATCAATCGCATCTGCTAGAAAAATGACAGGATGGATAATGAGAACCTTCAAAACTAGGGAGGCCAAGCCCATGATGACACTCTTCAGGTCACTTGTTCTATCTAGGCTGGAATATTGCTGCACTCTAACAGCACCTTTCAAGGCAGGTGAAATTGCCGACCTAGAAAATGTACAGAGAACTTTCACGGCGCGCATAACGGAGATAAAACACCTCAATTACTGGGAGCGCTTGAGGTTTCTAAACCTGTATTCCCTGGAACGCAGGAGGGAGAGATACATGATTATATACACCTGGAAAATCCTAGAGGGACTAGTACCGAACTTGCACACGAAAATCACTCACTACGAAAGCAAAAGACTTGGCAGACGATGCACCATGCCCCCAATGAAAAGCAGGGGTGTCACTAGCACGTTAAGAGACCATACAATAAGTGTCAGGGGCCCAAGACTGTTCAACTGCCTCCCAGCACACATAAGGGGGATTACCAACAGACCCCTGGCAGTCTTCAAGCTGGCACTGGACAAGCACCTAAAGTCAGTTCCTGATCAGCCGGGCTGTGGCTCGTACGTTGGTTTGCGTGCAGCCAGCAGCAACAGCCTGGTTGATCAGGCGCTGATCCACCAGGAGGCCTGGTCACAGACCGGGCCGCGGGGGCGTTGACCCCCGAAACTCTCTCCAGGTAAACTCCAGGTAAACTTAGCTACCCTTCAGATCACTTGGGTAGCCCTCGAAAACACTTACATTCGCAGAGCACGGAAGACGTGACTCGCGCACGCACTGACGAGACTATGTGTACTGTCATGCCCCTATGGTTAACCTTCCTTTAATATTACATTGCGGTCATTTCCTTTAATAGCTAAATTGGAAATGAACGTCCTTGTATTATTAAGATTAATTCTTATTAACAATTATTATAATTTATGTAACATGGCCATGATAAGTTTAATTGGAGGTATAGTAACCTGCCTGCCGCCCGGTGTGCCGGTGTGTAGTTAGCCGTGATGTTCGATGGTTATACCCCCCCTTCCCCCCCCCCCTTTATGTTCAACTACTCTACTGAGTGTTGGTGAGTCACGTCACGTGACCCACTTTACCTGTATGCTCAAGGTTGAGGGACGAGCAGTGAAGAAGTAGCAGCCAACGAGAACACTCCTGCTCGTCTCTGGTAACTGGCCAAGGTTTATTAGCCGGCCTGGACATATTCTGTTTTATTCTGACTGCTTCCAATTGGGAAACAAGACTTTATACATTAAAGTAATCTCCATTTATATATATGTTATATCTAGGATCTCCTCCTAATTGTCTGTTACAAAAGCCTTATGTATATGTTGGATACTATAGAAGAAACATGTATTCTTAACTTATATACGATAATTCGTATATTATAACTGGCTTTTGTTATATTATGAATATACTTAATTAAAATTAGGCATTCCGGAGGATCATTATTATTACCCTAACCTCTCTGACCAAAATTGTTATGCTCTAAAAAGAAGGAAATAGTTGTTACAATACTTGGAGTGTAACAGTACTCACCTAATTGTACTCACCTAATTGTGGTTGCAGGGGTCGAGACTCAGCTCCTGGCCCCGCCTCTTCACTGATCGCTACTAGGTCCTATCTCTCTCTGCTTCCTGAGCTGTATCATTGTTGCAACCCCTGAATGGGTTACAATGATTATTATGTATATATGATGTATATTACCTTTTCATTTAATTTTATATTGCTTATATTTGCGATAATAGCTAAATCGTAAATGTATGACTTTATATTATTATTTGACTGTTATATTCTTATTTGACTTGTGTTGTTAGGATGTATATAAAATGTGCTCAGTTAGTCTTGATTGTCAAACTACTGTAATTATCGCTTGTCGCTCGTTATACTGCCGGCTTCTGAGCTGCAGTTGTCCACGTAGCTATCACGTGATCGAGGGGGGGTGTCCTCACCTCGTGTGAAGTATTCAGTCTGCTGGAGACTCGCTTGCTGGTTGGACAGATTGTCTGTCTCATTATTCTTGTTAGTTCTGTAGAACTTTGTTCACAGAACATTGTATAGACTTTGTGATTTTCGACGTTGTACTGAGGTTGTGTGTCGCTTAGACACTCTGAACATCTCAGGTCCTTAGCTATAGCTTCTGACCTAATTTTGTACTGGTTTCTGTGTATTGTACAGCCCGGTTTTCTATGCTAAAGCAGATTCATAATGGGAGTTTTAAAAATTTTGTGGAGGATCTGAAATTGGTCCCTACTTAGTGTTGTTATCTCCTTGTTCCTGATTCGTGTCGCAGTCGCTTAAAAGCTTTGCTTTGGGGCTTAGCTTCTTTGTTTTCAAGCAGCGTTGGGTTTGCCGTCGGTCAAGAAGTTTTTTTAAATTGGGGACTTTGTCACACTTGTTTAAGTCTTATTCGGGTCTTGGACTGCAAAACTATTTAAGAGCATTAACGCATAACCATTACTTGTACATATTTGTAATTCTTATTAAAGTTAATGTCCCTGACGGTATTTAAAGAATTAAAAATGTGATTGTTTTTTCAGCCAAAATATGAACTCGAGGATTGATTTTATTTTGATTGCTGTGATTTAATTTACTTTGATAATATCCTCTAGACAACATAGACTTAATAAAATTTTTTTAATTTTAATTTTCCTGTTGTGCCTCCCAAATTTAATCCTAAAAAGTTTTAAACCCATATGTTTTTAAATGGAATTGGACAAGGATACGACTACTTTTTCAAAAACCCCAGTAACGGGCGGGATGCTAGAAGGGCAGTCTTTTAGTATTCATGGAATCTCAGCTTTTAAAATCTGTTTTTTTGAAACAAAGGGGGGCCTGTCCGGGATGTTTTGCCAAGGTGTTGGAGAAAGGCCGGGGGGCTTTGACCCAAGGCTTTGGAGAAACTGCCCGGGAGGCTTTTGATCCAGGTGTTTGGGAAATTGTCAGTTTGACATAAAAGGAATCTATGATCAAACACTTTGAGTATTTTCCCTAATCTGAAGATTTTTGCGTTGTTTGACAACATACCGGGTGGATGATGTACTTGACGGGTCCTTGACCCAAGGAGATGGAAATATTTTTTTGAGCTCTAGCTCAAGAAACCAAAACCAAAATTCTTATTGGTTATATTTTCCCATAATCCTCTCTCGCAGTACAATTATTTTGTGATTTTGAAAAAGTAAAACAGAAATTTGAACTCTGATTTGTCTGATTTAAAGTATTTAAAACTTCAGACTGTTGGAAGTAGCCAAGTACTCGGGTGACTAAAAACGGGAAAATTACCCCCGCGAAACTGTCAGAGGTTAATTAAAGATATATTTTTTTCCTGTCATACGAGTGTCTATTAGTTTTCAGATTCAAAAAGCCGTGTCACAATTAGGAAGTATGACTCTATTTGAAAAAAGGGAAAGAAAAAAAACAAAGGCAGAAGTGAGCCTATGCCGACCCTAGTGTAGATCTTCTGCTCGCCCCCTTCCTTCGCTGACACTATAGTACAGAGTATAGTGTAGTAGACACAGCCAAATACAGTACAGTGTATACTACACCTGTTTTATATCCTAGACCAGATCTGACACCTAGAGACGGTGGACAAGGCCGACCTAAGGACAGTCCAAAAAACATTTAATTCTACTCTCCATTACCCACGCTCCTATCTCTCGGGAAAGTTTGAGAGGTTGGAAGCCTCATTTTGTTGCGACTGCCAAATAAGGCACAGAGGGAATTGAACGAAAAAGAAATTTTCCCAAAAAGAAAAGCTCTGTTAAAAAAACCGATAATCAAGGACTTTAATGTGCAGAAAATGACTATGGTTCCCAGTTTTTTGAAAGTGCTTAGACCCTTTTTGATGTGTTTAGAACCAGGGTCGTGCTATAAATGGCCCCGTAAGCACTGGGGAAAATTTTGCATACAGATTGACAGGGAAAAGCTCAAACTTTTACGGTGCTTTGCCATTTTCCAAGTAAATTTGTTTTTACGCTGCAAAAAAAACAATTCTAGAGACATTTTTTTTACCTGTAAGTTATCAAAGGCATTTCGCGTTTTAACACGACAATCAAACTTTTGTTTGAGTTTTCTCGTGAGAAAAAAGTTTGCATTTGAGAGATGGTCTAGGCTGTAAATGAAAACTCGCGCCTTGTTTTTGTTACTACACAAAGGTTTACAACTGTATGCCTGCTGACTACAAGAAATGATCGTCATACTACCTCAGTATTCTGGAACTGCAGCATTAGCAGACAATTTCGAAAATTTCTCCCAAACCTTTGTACATACTAAAAAAACAAAGAACAAGGTAACTAAGTGTCCCAGAAGTTTGGGAAACCCAAAACAGCTCTCATTGCCGGCCCATGTACCTGCTACTGTAATTCTGGGCCTTTACCAGGAAAAACTCACAAACCAAAACTGTCTCTGGGAGACAGAAATCGATATCGAGAAGAAGAAAATTTTAAAAGTACCCATTTAAACAGGAAGGACATACTAAGAGATTGCATAAATTAGAAAGAGATACGAGATACAGTCGTGTGGCTGGCCCCCACCAAGTCATATCCCTTTCCCCAGCAAAAAAGGCACAAAAAACCTAGCAATACCTTTGAACCTACTGTTTTTTGATAATGTTACTCAGGATAGTGGGTAGCGTCAGAAAGTGATTGACGAAAAGATTCTTCAGCAATGAGTCCCCTTTCTTTTTGGGAAGATAAAGTGGTTTACGAAACACATCTAACTGAGTTTAAATTTTTTTAGAGACATGGGAGTTATTTTACGTTAATTTAAAAGAAAGTGTACTGCCCATAACTGAGATTTCCTATTCAAGTGATGTATTGTTAGAAGCCTATGGAGGGGGTGTTATAAAAGTGCCCCTTTCACAAAGTATACATGAAAAAAAACTATTTACGGTTTATTTCATGGGTTTATCCGTGGTGTATTTCCCCTCAGGTCAGTGGATTGTTGAAGGGAACGATATCCTTTGCTGGATATGTAAAGAAAAATTTGATTGATAATACCATGATGAAAAATTTGCCATTGAACTTGTAGAGGAAACCTATTTATTCCTCCAGCGCAATTATAGAGCTATGTCAAAGATTCAAAACCCACCCTTTGTCTCCTGTTGAGTTAGTTGAGACAATGTTTTGGGCTGAAATGTTGTTTAGTGACGCTCTGCGCCCAGGTTCTTTTAACACTGCCCCCCCCTGGCACAACCTTGTCGGACACAACTGACGTTAAATTTTCAAACCTGATGATTTAATCAAGGACATTTTGTTTCGTCACTGGAAAGATGAGAAAATTTTTGCATTACTGAGAGTGAAGCAAAGGATCTCGAAAAATTGTTACAAATTATAGAACGGTTTTCTGAGGGGGAAAACTCATGAAGTTGTAGGATGTTTTTTCCAAAACACAGCAAGCATCTGTATGTTACCATTCATTTCGTGAAAAAGCCATTGATTTTGCTCAAATAGTATGGGAGGACATTTGGGTGTAAAGAAGACACTCGGAAAAATGGCAAAACATTTTACTTGGCCAAAATAAAGGGAAAACAGTAGTGATCATGTGCGACGTTGCCAGTGTGTCAAGTGACAGGCAACAGCGCACACCTCCCCCCTACACCTCTCACTATGTTTTACTAGTAGCAAATTCAGTTATTGGACTAGAGATTGTTCGACTTGTTTAAAACTTTGAAGCATTTTTTTTCCTCTGCCCAGGGGTTTAGGGTCCTAATTTCAATCTTCCCTCCTTTTTCTAAGATGCGGTGGGTAGCGTGGGGCTGTGTGCTCCAACAGTCAACACCCTGCATTCTCCCTCCTAATTTTTACTATTCACTAAGCTTAAACGACACCAAAAAATTTTCCCCCTTTTTAAAAGAAACCCACTTTGTGGTGTCCTTGGAAAATTTTTTACGTGTATTTGGGGACTTCCAATTTTAAAATTTAAGTTTTTTTAGCGCAATCCACTAACCTCAAAAACTATGAAAGTAAAAATGCTGGGTCTGACGGGGCTTTTTCCCCCCTTTTTTCCAAAAAACATAAGTGGTCATTTAAATTTTAATTGCGATGCTTTTTTACTTTTCCCTTTGAATTATCGTTTCATTAAAAATTTAAAGTAATTTTTTGCCCCAAAAACCTTTTGTTACTTGCTATGTCAAATGCAATAAAGTAACATAATCTCTCCAGCCCATTTTAATTATATATACTCATGTCTAATTATGTTATTTATATATTCACAGTAGTGATGATATATGTGTGAGGAAACAGTTCGAGACAGAAGCTGAGTGTTGAGTGGGTAGTGCTGTGTGGGCGATGTTACTGCGTGGCAGAACACTGTCCTGCGGCAGACCCCCCCCTCACTATACACCTTAAGCTGTTTCATACTCAGATGCCCATACTGCATAGCATTCCACAACCACTACTTAAGAGTGGAATGTCATCTCCTGTCTATCGCACAAGACTATTGTTTATAAGCAGTCTCCTCTACTATGATCGAGCCTCAATGTGTCATGCTTGTCTACGCTATCCTGTCTCTACACTGATGTACATAACCACGAGTATGCAGATACGATACTGTGTACTGCCCTAGTACTAGGGGCATATCTTAGTGATATAGACACTGTGAAATTATAGAAGTGCTTGGCACAAGATTGACTCTTATTTCTTTTTTATTAAATTGTGTTATTGATGTGACATGAGTAATCAGTAATAATGTGAAAGACATTAACGCAACTCTTAGTACGACCGTTTGTCGTGTTGGGGGGGTGTTGCAACCCCTGAATGGGTTATAATATATATGATGTATACTATGTATATGTATATAATGTATATTACCTTTTCATATAATTTTATATTGCTTATATTTGCGATAATAGCTAAATCGTAAATATATTGCTTTATATTATTATTTGACTTAGTTACTTTTGTTAGGTAGGGTGTAACATATTATGTGCTCATAGTTCAAGTCTTGATTGTCTAACTACTGTAATTAATGCTTGTGGCTCGTTACTCTGCCGGCTTCTCTATTGCTGGGCAGCGACTGTCCATGGAGCTATCACATGATCGAGAAGGGGGTGTACTCACCTCGCCTGAAGTATTCAGTCAAGAATACGTATTCCAGACAAGAAGTGCCTAAATCTCCCTTATTGGCCCTTGTTGGAAGATCGTCTCTGTCTTATTATTGTTGTTGGTTCTGGAGACTGTTCACAGAACATTGTATAGGCTTAGTGATTTTCGACGTTGTACTGAGGTTGTGTGTCGCATAGACACTCTGAGCAACTCAAGTCCTGAGCTGTAGCTTCTGACCTAACTTGTACTGGTATCTGTGTACTGTCACAGTCAGGGATTTTCTTATGCTGAACTTAGATTCAGTAGTTGTTGTTGTTTAATATGTTTATTATGCACCCCATACAGATCCTGTGGGTAGTATGGGAGTTTTGTGACTTTTGTGGAGGATCTGCTGATGGTCCCTACATAGTGTCGTTATATTATCTCCTTGTTCCTGATTCTGTGTTGCAATTGCTTGGTATGTTGCTATTGGGCTTAGCATTCTTTTTATTGTTCAAGCAGACTGTTCTGATTGCCAGTTGGTCAAGAAGTTAGTTTATGAGAGGACTTTGTCAGTCACTTGTTTAAGTCTAGTCAAGTGGTAAGACATAGCGAACTACTTGGAGCACTTACACACATACACACAAACTTATTTGTATATTGCATTATTAAATGTTAATGTACCAGATGGTACTTAAGACGTAAATATGTGATACGTGCTTTCAGCACAATACTACTTGTTTGAATTGATTAATTTAATTTAATTTGATAATATACCTCTAGACTGTGATTAATAAATTCATTAAATTTTAATTTCTCTAGTTAGTAGCCTACCAGTTGTAATCCTGAAGCACTATTAATTCTTATTGAATTCTAATGGATAATTGGACCAGGATACTGAATACTTGTTACAAAAACCCAGTAACAGGCTGAATGCAAGAAGGGCAGTCCTTTCTAGTATTCTCTGGAGATCTCTAAGCTTTTCAGAGAACGCGTTTTTTTGTAACACAGCACTGATGACAAGCCAGTGATGGCACTGATGACAAGCCAGTGACAGCACTGATGACAAGCCAGTGATGGCACTGATGACAAGCCAGTGATGGCACTGATGACAAGCCAGTTACAGCATTGTCTGCACTGATGACAAGCCAGTTACAGCACTGATGACAAGCCATTGTCTGCACTTATGATAAGCCAGTGGCGCCACTAATGACAAGTCAGTGAAAGCGCTGGTGACAATCCAGTGACGGCACTGATGACAAGCCAGTGACGGCACTGATGACAAGCTAGTGACGGCACTCATGACAAGGCAGTGATAGCATTGATGACAAGCTAGTGACAGCACTGATGACAAGCCAGTGAAGGCACTGATGACAAGCCATTGACAGCACTGATGACTAGCCAGTGACGGCACTGATGACAAGCCAGTGACGGCACTGATGACAAGCCAGTGACGGCACTGATGACAAGGCAGTGATGGCATTGGTGACAAGCTAGTGACAGCACTGATGACAAGCCAGTGACGGCACTGATGACAAGCCAGTGACGGCACTGATGACAAGCCATTGACAGCACTGATGACAAGCCAGTGACAGCACTGATGACAAGCCAGTGACGGCACTGATGACAAGTCAATGACGCCACTAATAACAAGCCAGTGACAGCACTGATGTCTAGCCAGTGACGGCACTGATGACAAGCCAGTGACGGCACTGATGACAAGCCAGTGATGGCACTGATGACAAGCCAGTGACGGCACTGATGACAAGCCAGTGACGGCACTGATGACAAGCCAGTGATGGCACTGATGACAAGCCAGTGACGGCACTGATGACAAGCCAGTGACGGCACTGATGACAAGCCAGTGATGGCACTGATGACAAGCCAGTAACGGCACTGATGACAAGCCAGTAACGGCACTGATGACAAGCCAGTGATGGCACCGATGACAAGCCAGTGATGGCACTGATGACAAGCCAGTGATGCCACTGATGACAAGCCAGTGATGGCACTGATGACAAGCCAGTGATGGCACTGATGACAAGCCAGCGATGGCACTGATGACAAGCCAGTGACGGCACTGATGACAAGCCAGTAACGGCATTCTGTGTGCTGAGAACCATTAAATGATTTTCATTGGTAAGTGGCAAGTAGTGTGCGTTAGTTTTGCGCATCCCTTGTCTCTGCGCCTCCTTATATATTGACTTTAAAGAAATCAATAACAACACTTCCATATATTGTCCCGGAGTTCTAACTCACGAGTCGTTGTTTTCACTGAGAGTTGAACGGCAAAGTTCTTACCACTAGTATGCTTTAATCAGATGCTCATAAATACAGTTACGTAAATTTTCATACATACCTGAGTTTACCTGTAGAGGGTTTCGGGGGTCAACAACCCCGCGGCCCGGTTTGAGACCAGGCCTCGTGGTGAATCAGGGTCTGAGCAACCGGCTTTACTACTGGCCACACGGAGACTAACATACGAACCACAGCCTGGTTGGTCAGGTACTGACTTTAGGTGCCAGTCAGTTGCTTCTTAAAGACAGCCAGGGGTCTACTGGTAATCCCCCCTTATGTATGATGGGAGGCAGTTGAACAGTCTTGGACCCTTGACACTTACTGTGTTGTCTCTTAGTGTATTCGTCGCACACCTACTTTTCACTGGACGGACGTTGCATCTCCTGTCCAGTCTTTTCCTGTCGTAGGGAGTGATATTCGTGTGCAAATTTGGGACTAGTCCCTCTAGGATTTTCCAATTTTATTTTTTTTTTATTAACACACTGGCCGATTTCCAGCAAGGCAGGGTGGCCCGAAAAAGAAAAACTTTCACCATCATTCACTCCATCACTGTCTTGCCAGAAGGGTGCTTTACACTACAGTTTTTAAACTGCAACATTAACACCCCTCCTTCAGAGTGCAGGACTCAAGTCCAGCCTGCCGGTTTCCCTGAATCCCTCCACAAATGTTACCTTGCTCACACTCCAACAGCACGTCAAATATTAAAAACCATTTGTCTCCATTCACTCCTATCAAACACGCTCACGCATGCCTGCTGGAAGTCCAAGCCCCTCGCACTCAAAACCTCCTTTACCCCCTCCCTCCAACCTTTCCTAGGCCGACCCCTATCCTGCCTTCCTTCCACTACGGACTGATACACTCTTGAAGTCATTCTGTTTCGCTCCAGTCTCTCTACATGTCCGAACCACCTCAACAACCCTTCCTCAGCCCTCTGAACAACAGTTTTGGCAATCCCACACCTCCTCCTAACTTCCAAACTACGAATTCTCTGCATTATATTCACACCACACATTGCCCTCAGACATGACATCTCCACTGCCTCCAGCCTTCTCCTCGCTGCAACATTCATCACCCATGCTTCACACCCACATAAGAGCGCTGGTAAAACTATACTCTCATACATTCCCCTCTTTGCTTCCAAGGACAAAGTTCTTTGTCTCCACAGACTCCTAAGTGCACCACTCACCCTTTTTCCCTCATCAATTCTATGATTCACCTCATCTTTCATAGAACCATCCGCTGACACGTCCACTCCCAAATATCTGAATACGTTCACCTCCTCCATACTCTCTCACTCCAATCTGATATCCAATCTTTCATCACCTAATCTTTTTGTTATCCTCATAACCTTACTCTTTCCTGTATTCACTTTCAATTTTCTTCTTTTACATACCCTACCAAATTCATCCACCAACCTCTGCAACTTCTCTTCAGAATCACCCAAGAGCACAGTGTCATCAGCAAAGAGCAACTGTGACAACTCCCACTTTATGTGTGATTTCTTTATCTTTTAACTCCACACCTCTTGCCAAGACCCTCGCATTTACTTCTCTTACAACCCCATCTATAAATATATTGAACAACCACAGTGACATCACACATCCTTGTCTAAGGCCTAATTTTACTGGGAAATAATTTCCCTCTTTCCTACATACTCTAACTTGAGCCTCACTATCCTCGTAAAAACTCTTCACTGCTTTCAGTAACCTACCTCCTACACCATACACTTGCAACATCTGCCACATTGCCCCCCTATCCACCTTGTCATACGCCTTTTCCAAATCCATAAATGCCACAAAAACCTCTTTAGCCTTATCTAAATACTGTTCACTTATATGTTTCACTGTAAACACCTGGTCCACACACCCCCTACCTTTCCTAAAGCCTCCTTGTTCATCTGCTATCCTATTCTCCGTCTTGCTCTTAATTCTTTCAATAATATCTCTACCATACACTTTACCAGGTATAATCAACAGACTTATCCACCTAAAATTTTTGCACTCTCTTTTGTCCCCTTTGCATTTATACAAAGGAACTATGCATGCTTTCTGCCAATCCCTATGTACCTTACCCTCTTCCATACATTTATTAAACAATAGCACCAACCACTCCAAAACTATATCCCCACCTGCTTTTAACATTTCTATCTTTCCAAGTTTATATTATCACGTATCTTTCTCGCCTGAATTCCAGGGAATACAACTCAAGGGACTTCAACCGTTCCCAGTAATTCAGGTGCATTATCGTATTTATTCTCACCGTGAAAGTTCTCTACATTCTCCAGGTCAGCAATTTCACCTGTGTTAAAAGGGGCAGTTAATATACAGCAATATTCCAGCCTAGAGAGAACAAGTAATTTGAAAACAATATCCATTGACTTGACATAGTAACATATGTCTACATTACTTGGGATAACCGAGAAAAAAGGTCTGACAGAGGTACCTACGTATATCCATTAGCGTCCTTGATATTTCCTATGAACAAACTGAAATGAAAGCCGCGGGGAAGTACGGCTGGTCATCTGGTAGTGCTGGGAAGTACGGCTGGTCATCTGGTGGTGCTGGGAAGCGCGGCTGGTCATCTGGTGGTGCTGGGAAGCACGGCTGGTCATCTGGTGGTGCTAGTAAGTACGGCTGGTCATCTGGTGGTGCTGGGAAACACGGTTGGTCATCTGGTGGTGCTAGTAAGTACGGCTGGTCATCTGGTGGTGCTGGGAAGTACGGCTGGTCATCTTGTGGTGCTGGGAAGTACCGCTGGTCATCTGGTGGTGCTGGGAAGTACGGCTGGTCATCTGGTGGTGCTGGCAAGTACGACTGGACATCTGGTGCTGCTGGGAAGTACCGCTGGTCATCAGGTGGTGCTGGGAAGCAACGCTGGTCATCTGGTAGTACTAGTAAGTACGGCTGGTCATCTGGTGGTGCTTGGACGTACGGCTGGTCATCTAGTGGTGCTGGGAAGTAGAGCTGGTCATCTTATGGTGCTGGGAAGTACCGCTTGTCATCTGGTGGTGCTAAGAAGTACGGCCGGTCATCTGGTGGTGCTGGCAAGTACGGCTGGTCATCTGGTGGTGCTGGGAAGTACCGCTGGTCATCTGGTGGTGCTAGGAAGTACGGCTGGTCATCTGGCGGTGCTGGCAAATACGACTGGACATCTGGTGGTGCTGGGTAGTACCGCTGGTCATCAGGTGGTGCTGGGAAGCACGGCTGGTCATCTGGTAGTACTAGTAAGTACGGCTGGTCATCTGGTGGTGCTTGGACGTACGGCTGGTCATCTAGTGGTGCTGGGAAGTAGAGCTGGTCATCTTATGGTGCTTGGAAGTACCGCTTGTCATCTGGTGGTGCTAAGAAGTACGGCCGGTCATCTGGAGATGCTGGCAAGTACGACTGGTCATCTGGTGGTGCTGGGAAGTACCGCTGGTCATCTGGTGGCGCTGGGAAGTACCGCTAGTCATCTAGTGGTGCTGAGAAGTACCGCTGGTCATCAGGTGGTGCTGGGAACTACGGCTGGTCATCTGGTGGTGCTGGGAAGCACGGGCTG
>NW_026491555.1:0-11339 GCF_026875155.1 Cherax quadricarinatus
GGGGTTTTTAATTTTGTAAATTTTTTTTTTTTTTTTTTTTTTTTTTTTTTTTTTTTTTTTTTTTTTTTTTTTTTTTTTTTTTTTTTTTTTTTTTTTTTTTTTTTTTTTTTTTTTTTTTTTTTTTTTTTTTTATAAATATTGGTGTATGGTATTAAAATAATTAATTAGTTTGGTAGTATATACTATAATATGGTTAGAGGTTGTATAATTAAATATAATGGATTGGGTGTAATATATATATATGTATATGGTTATTAATAAAATATAGATGGTTAGGGTGTTAGAATAATATATTAATTATTAATAAATATTATGAGGTGGAGTTTATAATATATGTGTAATGTAATAATATATAGTGAGGGTTAATAATTAATATAATGTTTGGGTAAGGTAATAATTATGTGGGTTAAATAAAATATAATGTTGGTATTAATAATTATATGGATGTACAGGTAATATATATGAAGTATTAATATAGGGGGTAGTATTCTTATATTTTTAGAATATATGGTTGTTAGTTAATGTAATTATATAATGGTTGGGGTTTATAGTATATAAATTATATTGTGGGTTGTAATAAATTATGTGTAATTGTTGTATTATAGTAATAATTATTATTAATGGTTGTGGTTATAATATAATATAATTGTGAAGGTATATTTAAGTATATTAATTGTGTAAAGGATTGGGTTAGTAATAATATATAGGGGGGTATAATAAATATATATGAGGGTGGGGGTAAGTAATAATATATAATGGGTAGGTTATAATTAAAATATGTTGGGTAGTTTAATATATATAAGTGTTGGTAAGGTAGTTATAATATAATGGTTAAGGTATTATATATAGTGGGATGGGTAATAATAAATATAAGTGTTGTGTAAGGAATAAATATAATGTGGTGGGTTAGTATAAATATATGGTATAATAGGTTTGGGAGGTATTAATAAATTTTATCTATGGGTGTAAGTAATATATATATGGGTGGGGTAGTAATATATATATAAGGGTTGGGTATAATAAATATATGGGTGGGTTAGTATTATATAAGGTTATATATATTATGGTGGATAAGGTATATATATAATATATATGTGGTAGGATATATAATTATAATGGTTGGTAGTATATAATTATAATGTGGGTTGTAATATTATTATATATATTTTAGTAATGATATATATGTTGTAGTAATGTTATATATGTTGTAGTATTGTATATATGTTGTGTAATATTATATATGTTGTATGTAATATTATATATGTTGTAGTAATAATATATATGGTTGAGTAATGATATATATGTCTGTAGTAATGATAGATATGTTGTAGTAATGATATTATATGTTGTAGAATAACTATTATATATGTTGTAGGTAATGATATATGATTGTTGTAGTAATGATATATATGTTGTAGTTAATGGATATCTATGTTGTAGTAATATTATATATTTTGTAGTAATGATTATATGTTGTAGTAATGATATATATGTTGTCGCATCATCTATATGCGTTGTAGTAATGAGATATATATGTTGTAGTTAATGATAGATTAATGTTGTAGTAATGATATATATGTTGTAGTATTTTATATATGTTGTTAGTAATAATATATATGTTGTAGTAATCATTATATGTTGTAGTAATGACTATATATGTTGTAGTAATATTTTATATAGTTGTAGTAATAATAATATATGTTGTAGTAATGATATATATGTTGTAGTAATAATATATATGTTGTAGTAAATAATATATATGTTGTCGTAATGATATATATGTTGGTAGTTAATGGATTATATATGTGTAGTAATGATATATATGTTGTAGTAATGATATATATGTTGTAGTAATGACTATATCAGTTGTAGAATGAATATATGTTGTAGTATGATATATTTGTTGTAGTAATGGATATATATGTTGTAGTAATATTTATCTATCGTTGTAGTAATAATATATATGTTGCTAGTAATAATATCATTAATGTTGTAGTAATGGATATATATGTTGTAGATAATATATATTGTTGTAGTAATAATATATATGTTGTAGTAATGATATATATGTTGTAGTAATAAATATATGTTGTAGTAATAATATACTATGTTGTAGTAATGATATATATGTTGTAGTAATGATATATATGTTGTAGTAAATGAGTATATAGGTTGTGTAATGATTATATGTTGTTAGTCATATTAGATATGGTTGTAGTAATATTATATATGTTGTAGTAATAACATATATATATTGTAGTAATGATATATATGTTGTAGTAATGATATATATGTTGTAGTAATGATATATAGTTGTCGTAATGATGATAGATATGTTGGTAGTAATGAGATATATGTTGTAGTATGATATATATGTTGTAGTAATGATATATCTGTTGTCGTAATGATATATATGTTGTAGTAATGATTATATGTTGTAGTAATTATATATAGTTGTAGTAATGATATATACGTTGTAGTAATAGGATATATATGTTGTAGTAATATTATATATGTTGTAGTAATTATATATATTTGTGGTAATGATATTTGTTGTAGTAATGATATATATGTGTAGTAATAATATATAAGTTGTGGTAATATTACTATTATGTTGTTCGTAATGATATATATGTTGTTAGTAATGATATATATTGTGTACGTAATGAATATATGTTGTAGTAATAATATATATGGTTGTCGTCATGATATAATATGTTGTAGTAATGATATATATGGTTGTAGTAATAATCTATATGATTGTAGTAATGATATATATGTTGTAGTATGATATATTATGTTGTAGTAATGATATATATTGTTGTGTAATGATATTATGTTGTCGTCTCGATATATATGTTGTCGTAATGATATATATGTTCGTAGTATTTATATATGTTGTAGTAATGATATATTATGTTGTAGTAATATTTATATATGTTGTAGTAATATTATATATGTTGTAGCTAATAATATATATGTTGTAGGATGATATATATGTTGTAGTAATATATATATGTGTAGTACTGATAATATATGTTGTAGTATGATATATTCAATGTTGTGAGTAATAAATAAATGTTGTAGTAAATGATATATATGTGTAGTAAATAATGTATATGGTTGTAGAAATGATATAATATGTTGGTAGTAATAATTATATATGTTTGTGTAATGATACTATATTTGTAGTAATATTGGTATATGTTGTAGTAATAATATATATGTTGTAGTAATGGATATAATATGTTGTAGTAATAATTGTATATGTTGTAGTAATGATATATATGTTGTAGTAACTGATATATATGTTGTAGTAATGATATATATGGTTGTCAGTAATGATTATATATGCTTGTAGTAATGATGATATATGTTGTAGTAAATGATATATAATGTTGTAGTAATGATATATATGCTCTGTAGTATGATATATATGTTGTAGTAATGATATATAGTTGTAGTAATGATATATATGATGTAGTAATAATATATTAATGGTTGGTAGTAATAATATATTATGTTTGTAGTAATGAATATATATGTTTGTAGTAATATATATATGTTGTAGTAATGATATATATGTTGTAGTAATGATATTTCTGTTGTAGTAATGATATAGATGTTGTAGTAACTGATAATATAGATGGTTGTAGTAATGATATATATGGAGTAGCTAATAGATTATATATGTAGTAGGTAATGATATATATGTTGTAGTTATGATATATAAGGTTGTAGTAATAATATAATATGTTGTAGAAAATATATTATGTTGCTAGTAATTGATATACTTTATGTTTGTTGTAGTAATATGTATATGTTGTTTAATGATCATATATAGATTTGTAGTAATGATATATATGTTGTAGTAATGATATATATTGTTGTAGTAAATATTTATAATATGTTGTAGGTAATGATATATATTGTTAGTAAGTAATGATATATATGGTGTAGTAATGATATATATGGTTGTAGTAATATTATATATGTTGAGTTATGATATATTATGTTGTAGTAATGATATATATGTTGTAGTAATGATAATATACTGTTGTAGAATGATATCTAATGTTGTAGGTAATGCAATATATGTTGTAGTAATGATATTATAAAATATTGTAGTATGATTTATATGTTGTAGTAATGATAGATATATTTGTAGTAATGTTATACTATGTTGTCGTAATGGATATATAATATTGTAGTAATATTATATATGTTGTTAGTATATTTTATAATGTTGAGTATGATATATTGTTGTGTAATATTATATATGTTGTAGTAATGATATAATAATGTTGTAGTAATGATATATATGTTGTGTAATGAATATATCTGTTGTCGTCGCATGATATATTATGTTGTAGTAATGATATATATGTTGTAGTAATTGATATATATATTGTAGGTAATGATATATATGGGTTGTAGTAATGATATATATGTTGTAGTAATGATATATATGTTGGAGTAATAATATATATATTGTAGTAATGGATATATATGTTGTCGTAATGGATAAAAATGTTGGAGTAATAATTATCTTATTGTAGTAATAATATATAAATTAGTGTAGTGATATGTATATTTGTGTATGATATGTATAATTAGTAGTAATTTTTTATAGTTATTGTATGTAATCATATATTTATATTGTAGTAATAATATATTGTATTGTAGTTCTAGCTATAATATTGTAGTAATAATATATAGATTGTATAATATATATTATATTGTGGTAATAATATATAATTGTAACTACTAATATTATTTCTATTGTGGTAACTAATATATATGTTGTAGTAATGATCTATATGTTGTAGTAATGATATATAGGGTTGGGGTAGTAATGATATATATGTAGGGTAGTAATGCTATAATATGTTGTAGGTAATGATATATTATGTTGCTAGTATTGTTATATATACTGTAGAGAAATTGTATAATATATATTGTAGTAATAATATATATGTTGTAGTACTATCATATATTGTTTAGTAATAATATAATCATAGTAATATTTAACAATATATTAATATTGTGGTAATAATATTATGTGGTCGTATTTGATTATTATATTGAAGGACATAATATAGATATATTGTCGTAATGATATAGATATTTTGTAAGAAAAATATAATATGTAATAATATAATAAATATAATGTTGTAGTAAAATCATGTTTATTGTTGTATGCTATATATATTGTGGTACAAATCATCTGTATTGTTCTGTAATGATATTATATCATCGGTGTCCATTACTCTCAAATCACATTTGTAGTAATAATCTATATATTCCGGTAATAATATATAATATAGTTAGACCACCACAACACAATACTCCTCTACCACACACACAATATACACCACAACACCACCAATACTTACACACCAACACACAATATACCACCACACACACAATACTACCACTCCACACACTCAATACTACCACCATCACATAACAATATACACTACCCACACACAATACTACCACACACACACAATACTACCACCACACACACAATACTACCACCACACGCAATACAATATACCACACACACATAATAGTACTCCACCACATACACAATATACCATTCACACAAACAATATTACCACCAATCAATTACTACCATCACACTACACAATACTACCATCACAAACACCAATACTACCTACTCCACGAACAGAATATTACCATCACACACTCAACAATACTACAACACACACACAACACATTACTAACCATCCACACCCACAATACTCACTACCACACACTCAATTAGACCTACCCACCACACACACAATACTACCCACCACACACACAATACTACTACCACACAATCAATCACTACCACCACACAACAATACTACCCACCACACACACAATACTACACCACAACACACATACTACCACCACACACACAATACATACATACCACACACTCAATACTACTACCACACACACTATACTACCACCACACACACTAATACTACACCACCACCAAATTTATAACACCACACACATCAATAGTACCACCACATAACAATATACATCACCCCCCACCCCCCATATTACCACCACTCACAATTACTAACCATCACACACACAATACTACCATCACACACACAATTACTACAACCACGCACAGAATATATACTATCACACACACAATATACCACCCACACACACACCAACAATACTACACCACCACACACACAATTACTACTACACAAACTCATACTACTACACAACAAACACACAATACTTACCATCCAAACACAATACTACCACACACACAAATACCCCAATACTTACCAACACACGACTCAATACTACTACCACACTCAATACTATCACCACAACACACAATACTACAAACCACACACACACAATACTACCACCACACGCACTATACTACTACCACACACTCAATACTACCACCACACACACATTACTACCACCACACTCACAATACTACTACCACACATCTCAATATCTACCACCACACACACAATACTACCACCACACACCACACAATACTTCCACCACACGCACAATACTACTTCCACACACTCAATACTATCACCCACACACACATACTACCACAACCACGCACAATCACTACAACACACTCATTACTATCACCACACACACAATACTACCCACACCTCACAATACTACTACCAACACTCATACTATCACCACACACACAATACTACCCACCACACGCACAATACTACTTACCAAACACTCAATACTACCACCACAAAAGAGAATACTACCACCACACAACTCAATACTACACACTCCACACGCACAATACATACTACCACCACACTCAATACTATCACCACACACACCAATACTACACCACACTCACAATACTACTACCACCACACTCAATACTATCAACACACACACCAATCTACCACCACACTCACAATACTACTACCACACACACAATACTAACACCACACGCACAATACTGACTACCACACACTTAATACTACCACCACAAAGAGAAAACTACACCAACACACACAATACTACTACACACACTCAATACTACACCACACCACACAATACTACTACCACACAGAGAATACTACCACCCACACACACAATATCTACCACCACACCTCACAATACTACCACCTACCACACACAAATCTACCACCACCACACACAATACTACCACCACCCCAACAAACTATACCACACACACAATACTACCCACACCACACATTACTACACCCACACACACAATACTACCAACACACACACAATACTACCACTCACACACGCAATACTACCACCACACAAAAAAAAAAAAAAATACTATCCACCACACACACAATACTACCACCACACACACATAATATCACCACCACACACACAAGTACTACCTCACCACACACCATCATACTACTACACACACACAATACTACCACCACACTACACAATACTCCACAAACACATACTACCACCACACACGTCACAATACTACTACCACACAATACTTCCACCACCACCACAATACTACCACCACACACACAATATACCACCACACACACAATAATTCCACCACACAATTCTTCCACACCCACACAATACTCCACCGACACACCATTACTACCACCATCACACACAATACTCCACCACACACGCTAATTACTACACATCCTCATCACAATAGATTCCACCACCCCACCAATACATACCACCACACACACATACTTCCACCACACACTCACAATACTTCACCCCAAACACACAATTACTACACCACACCATAATCTAACACCACACACGCCAATACTACACCCACACACACAATAATACCTCACCGCAACAATTCTACCACCAACACTATACTACAACCACACACAATACTTCCACCACACCACAATACTACCACCACTCACTTACTACCACCACACACACAATACTACCACCACACTTAATACTACCACCACCACACACAATAACTACCAGCATTACCACAATACTACCACCACACAACACTGCACCACATACAGAGTATTTTGGTGATTTATTCATATTATTTGTGCCGTGAAGGTTGTGTGTAATTCTCCAGGTTCAAGCAATTTCGCAGCCTTGAAGGGGGCAGCTAGTGTTACAGTATTCCAGCCCAGAAGAGACAAGCGACGGTCTGAAGAGAAATCTTCATGGGTTGGCCATCCTAGTTATATGAAGGTTCTCATTATCCGTCCTTTCATTTTTCTATGCAGATGACGTAGATATATGTTTTGTAGTCTTTCCTAGACGAGATCCTCTGACATTATCAATCCAAGGTCTTTCACCATTACTTTTACGCTTCACTATTTGTGTAGTTTAGAATTTGTCTTTATACCCTCTAAATAAAGTTTTAATTTACTCATGTTTTCCAATATACTGAGTAGTTGAAATTTCTGGTCATTGCGGCCCATTTACAAGGATTTGGTTGATGTCCGCCGGAGTCTTGCAGCGGCTTAGATGGAAGAGGTCACTGTTATGAGCAAACTGCGGTGTCATCCTCGCAAAGGAAGGAACAGAGCTGTGCTTACAATTTGTCTGATTGAGGATAAGAAATCAGGTTGGGAGCGAGTCACTATGACTTGTGGAACAGAGCTTCCCTTCTAACAATGTGGCTGCCTCAGACTTGACTCTGTTTTACTTTTATTCTTTGTGTTCTATTTGTTACAGAAATTATATATGATCTACCAATTTTCTCTGTTATTTCCTTTATCTCGCATTTTGTGGCATATTACAACATGGTCACATTTGTCGAAGGCTTTCACAAGTCTCTGTGTACTACATCTGCATTTTGTCTGTCTTCTAGAGCATCCAGGACCTTGTCATAGTGGTCCAGTAGTTGGGACAGACAGGAGTGACCTGCTCTAAACTCGCTTCCTCTTCTCCCTTCCTCCCTCCCTCCCTCCCTCTCTTCCTCCCTCTCTTCCTTCCTCTCCCTCCTCTCTCTCCCTCCTCTACCTTCCCCTCTTCCTCCCTCCGTCCCTCTCTCCCTTCTTTCGTCCTCTTTCTCCCTCCCTCTCTCTCTCCCTCCCTCATGTTCCTCCCTCTCCCGTATCTTTCCTTCCCTCCCTCCTCTCCCTCTCTCCCTCCTCCTCTCTTTCCCTCCCTCCTCTCTGCCTCTTCCTCCCTCCCTCCCTCCCTCTCAAGGTCCCTAACAAATTTACTTAACTAATAAGGAGGATTTAAAACAAGTGACCGTTGTAGTTGTTGTTGCTAGTGATTGTTTTTGATGTAGCTTTTGTCGTTGTAGTTGTTTTATTTGTTGTTTCAACTGCATTTGTTGCAGTTCTTGTAACTTTAGTTGTATTTATAGTTGTTGTAGACGTGTTTGTTGTTGTTACATTTGTTAAACAAATATATCGATACTACTCCATCTTATTGAGTTATAGGAGTGGTGAGCTACTGTGTTGTGTCGATATGTCCCTATCTAGGTGTCAACACCTGTACCTGGAACTGTACCTGCAGGTGAAGGAGTCAGAGTTAGCTCAGAGAGAAGTTCAGTAACTGACCGGGGGATAAGAGGATTTATAGCAATGCTGGTGTGGTAGATCTCCAGGACAAGGAAGGAGGCTGGAGTGTGATACAGAGGAAAGGAAGATGAAAGAGGAAGAATGTCGATTTTGGGGATAGTTGTGAAGACAGATAATTCCTCTACACTGCTGCCTGGCCAGAATGAAGGTAACATGCTGGTGGCATCAGCAGACAACAGTGGAGGTTAGAACATTGTTCCTCTTGCGGACTCCAACATTAACTTGATGGTGAGGGTCTTTTGTCTCAGTGACAGGAAGAAGAGTGATATAGTTTGTTTTCCTGGGGCTGACAGTGATGCAGGATGTCGTTAACTGTCTTGGCACCATCGTGGAAGGTAACGGAGTCAATCCTGTTAGGTACCTCAGCGCTGGAGACAATGATGTTGGTAAGTGTATGACTTGATTAGCAGGTACAAGTTAGCAACAGAAGTAATTAGGTACAACGGAGGGCGCTCTGTGTGTCTTGACATCATGGAACGTAAAGGAGTCGATCCTGTATTTACCTCATGCCGGAGACAATGATGTTGGTAAGTGTAGAAGTGAGGACTTGATTAACAGTACAAATTAGTGATAGATGTAATTAGGAAGAAGGGAGGACACCTTGTTACATGTGGCAGTTTTCCTAGAAGGGAAGCTAGAAGTGAATGGTTGTCCGGGGAAACTGGTGTTAATTGTTGCCTAGACCAACAGTGTAAGGTTTACTGCAGTACCATTCAGCAACAAGTGAGACCACTTATAGGGCAGAAATGACATGTTCACCAGGGATGGGGGGGGGGGGTTGACTTATCTAGGGTCAGTGTGGAGGCAATAGCTAGCTCACTGGAGGGAGCTGTTAAGATCTTTAAACAGAAACAAGATGGATGAGTTGAAATTAGTTATAAGTGCTGGTAACATTGACGTATTCCACCATAACTGAGTCGGAGTCTTGAAATGCATGTAGATCATATGTTACCAGAGCATTGTTATCTTGGGCTATCCCGGTGGGTAATTTACACATATACTATGCATAATAAATTTATGTAACTGTATCTATGTGTACCTGTACGTGAATAAAGTTACTGTGGTAGGAAGTTGCTGATGCTACTAGACACGATAACGTAGTAATTCAGGTTATATTAGGACCAGAGTGACTAACTCTTTGACTGGGAATCTAGAAAGTCACACGACTCTAGAAGTTAATTAATGACTATTTCGTAATACAGTTCGTGACGGAATCGACGAGGGGAAAATAACCTGTTTGATTTAGTTCTGACAGGTGAGGATAACCTCCGTAATAATGTGGAGATGAGAGAGGAACAACATAACAACAGCAATAACAACAGTAACAACAGCAACAATAGCAACAACAACAGCAACAGCAACAACAACAGCAACAACAACAGCAACAGCAGCAACAATAGCAACAACAGCAGCAACTATAGCAACAACAGTAACAATAACAACAGCAACAACAATAGCAACAACAACAGCAGCAACAACAATAGCAACAACAGTAACAATAACAGCAACAACAGCAGCAACAACAATAGCAGCAACAGTAACAATAACAGCAACAACAACAGCAGCAGCAACAACAATAGCAACAACAACTGCAGCAACGGCAACAGCAGCGACAAGCACAAGTCAGTTACATTCAACACTGAGGGAAAGTAAGTCAAGATAAGTCAGTAATGGTCCCAGATTTTCCTTTACCAGATTACAATAGGCTTAGAGAACACTTATGTGTAGACTGGGCCTAGAGAACACTTATGTGTAGACTGGGGT
>NW_026491562.1:0-30647 GCF_026875155.1 Cherax quadricarinatus
AAACACTGCAGGAGAATAAACCCCCACGGGGGTAAAAAAAAATCGGGAAAAAAAATGGGGAAAAAAACCTGCAGGAGATAAAGGCCCACAGGGGTAGGACAAGAAACACTGCGGGGAAAAAGGGCCCCGGGGGGGTAAACAAAAAAACACTGCGGGAGAAAAAGGCCCACGAGGGGTAAACAAGAAACACTGCAGGGAGAAAAAGGCCCCGGGGGGGGTAGAGCAAAGAAACACTGCAGGAGAGATAAAGGCCCACGAGGGGTAGGACAAAGAAACACTGCAGGAGAGATAAAGGCCCACGAGGGGTAGGACAAAGAAACACTGCAGGAGAGATAAAGGCCCACGAGGGGTAGAACAAAGAAACACTGCAGGAGAGATAAAGGCCCACGAGGGGTAGGACAAAGAAACACTGCAGGAGAGATAAAGGCCCACGAGGGGTAGACAAAGAAACACTGCAGGAGAGATAAAGGCCCACGAGGGGTAGAACAAAGAAACAAAGGAAGAAATGAAAGACAGAACATACTTAGACTGAAGAAAGTAAAACAAAGAGAGAAATGAAGGAAAGAAATAGGAAAGGAGAAGAGGTAGGGAGAAAATTAAAAAAAAAAAAAAGATTTTCTCTCCTCCTCTCCCTACCTCTTCTGCTTTCCTATTTGTTTCTTTGTTTTCCTTTCTTCTACCTAAGTGTGTCCCGTCCTTCAGGTTCCTCCCTTTTCCTCTTTGTGGTCGTACCCCTCGTGGGCTCGCAGCTCACCTGTAATGCTCCTCTGTCTTGTACATAGTCTTACTCCACTTCTACTATTACTACGACTACAACTCCATTACTACTACTATTGCTACTACGACTACTATTACCCCCTTCACTCCTCTTTCTATGTCTTGTTCTACTAAAACTACTCCCCTATCTATTACCACCACTACTTCTACTACTACCTCCACTACCAGCATTACCACTGTTTTTATCCTCCTCTCTGTCCCGTCTGTGTCCCCTTAGCGTATATCTACGTAATGTCTCTTTCTTGTGTTAATGTAATTCGTAAATGGCACAAGTCAGACTAAAACGTCGTCATAAGCTTCTCCCTCCTGTGTGCCTGTTTTTTGTGTATTGTTGCAGTCATGATATTGTGCCTTTTTTGTTCTTTGTTAATGGTTCTTGTGAGTGTTGAGGGGGTCGCAGACCGCATCGGTTTTACCAGAGTCCGTGTGTGTTCAATTGCGTAAGTAGAAAAACCCGGAGAAACATGCTATCTTTAATATAAGCAGCCAGCACAAAAAAACCTTAAATATTTCAAGGAAAAAGTGATTTTAAAAAAGGGGTCATTTTTTTAAATATATTAGAAATTTTCACAGAATTTTCTAGGTTGTGTTTGGCTAATTTACACAAGATGCTTTCTTTCACTAGTACCCAGGGGAAGGGGTCACCGTACTGCATAACCCCGTGACTCACGCAAGCCATGAAAAAGTGCGGAGGGGGGCCCCCCTATCTGTTGCAGTTAAATATTTGCACAAAAAGATTTTTTAATATTCAAAAAAACGTAAATTCTACGTAAAACATACATTAGTACATAAATACCACATCTAAATTTTAATCTAATTTATAATTTTCCCCTTTGGGAATTTTTTTGTAAAGTTCATTTTAATAAATATTTAAAAACCTCAGAATTTCCCCCGTCGTCACTGAAAAAACTACAGTTTAAAACTCGCTTAATGTCCAAAATGGCCTGAAAATTTGAAATACTTTTTGGGTGTCAAATTAGAACCTTTGTAACTTTTTGTTTCATAATTTTACATGTTAAACCAAGCTCACACTGAGACAACCCCCCAATAGATGACTTACAAGCAGGTACCTACTTACTACTAGGTGAACAAATTTTTTTGCAGGAAAAAGTAAACATGAACAATATTCCCACTTGTTCCCAGGATCTAACCACGGGCCCACATGGTGGGAAACCCAATTGGGTACAAACCAGCCCGGGGCATCTTTTTTACTTTGGGCAAAATAGTTAATCAGTAAAAAGGGGGAAAACACAAAATAAAAACAAAACCCAACTCAAAGATTGTTCGTGAACTTCCGATACCCCCTCAACAATATTTACATGTACAAGTTACCAATAAGTCTTAAAAAAACTTAAACAAAATAAACCCACCCCCACAGTCCGTGGACTAATTGAAATCCCCTATCCCGTCCAGTTACGACTTGACCCCATCTACCCGTCCAGTGTACTACTTGACCTCATCTATCATCCAGTGTTTCTACTTAAATCATCTATCTTTCCCGTGTACTACTTACTCCTTTTAAACATCCATGTACTAAATTTGGGCTCAACATCAGTCCATTACTACTTGACCAATTTTATCAGTCCCAGTGTTTCTACTTGACTCCCTCTACAGTCCCCGTGTTTTTAACAACTTGACTTCATTTTATCAGGGCCCCGTGTACTACTTTTACTCAAACTAACATCCAGTTACTAAATTGACTCATTTTACAGTCCCGTTTCTAAATTACTCATCTATCATCCAGTGAAATACTTTTACTCCCCCTAAATTTCCCTGGAAATACCCTTTACTCAAACCCAACATTTCCCTGTAACTATTGACTCCCAACATCCCCGTGTAAAACTTTACCACCCAACATCCATGTAAATACTTTACTCACCTAACAGTCCATAACCCACTTACCACCCAAAAATCCCGTGTACTACCTTTACCCCATCTATCAGTTTCCCTTTTTACTAAATTTACTCACCAACACCAGGTACTACTTTACTCACCTTCATCCAAATGTTCTTCTTGACTCACCCAAAATCCCGTGGAAATACTTGACTCACCCAACAGTCCATGGACTCTTGGGCCACCAACAGTCCCCGTGTATCAAATTTACTCACCCAACAGTTTCCCTGTACTACAAATCACCTAACCCTCCATGTACAACTTGAAACCCACCAAACATCCATGTACTACTTGACCACCTCCGTCCAGTGTAATTTCTTGACTCATAAAACAGTCCAGTTACTAAATTTACTCACCCAACATCCATGAAAATTTGACTCCCAAAAAGTCCCGTGTACTTTCTTTACCCCATCTAAACAGTCCCCGTTAAATAAATTTACCAACCTCAGTCCCTGTACTACTTGAACCACCTTTTCATCCCAAATGACCTACCCTTTACTCCCTAACATTTCCCTTTACTACTTGACTCATCTTCATCCCCCGTGTAAATACTTTACTCATCTACAGTCCAGTGTACTACTTTACTCCCTCTACAGTCCCGGGTAAAATACTTTTCTCATCTAACATCCCCGTGTACTACTTGACTCACCCAACAGTCCATGTACTACTTAAATCACCTAACAGTCCAGTGTACTACCCGACCCCAACCCAAAATCCCGGGAAAACTTGACTCATCTAACCCGTCCATGGGAAATACTTACCACTAACCCGTCCATGTAAAACTTTACTCATCTAACATTTCCCTGAAAAAATTAAATCTCCAACAGTCCAGTGTACTTTCTTGCTCACCCAACAGTCCCCGTGTACTACTTGAAATCACCTTTTCACCCGTGACTAATTGACTCATCTAACACCCAGTTACTATTGACTCCCTCTAACAATCCAGGTACTACTTTACCAACCCAACATCCCCTGTACACTGACTCATCCATCATCCAGTGTACTACTTGATCACTAACAGTCCAGTGTACTACTTTACTCACCCAACAGTCCATGTAATACTTTACTCACCCAACAGTCCAATGTACTACTTACTCACCAACCTCCTGTACAAAATTGACTCATCTAACCGTCCCCGGTTTCAAATTGACTCACCCAAAAGTCCATTTTAAATACTTGACCTTTTAACCCTCCAAGGGACTACTTGACCAACTATCATCCGTGGGACTTCTTGACTCACCCAACATTTCCCGGTACTACTTGAAAATCACCTAACAGTCCAGTGTACTACTTGACTCACTAACAGTCCCCCGGGGTTTCTAAATTGACTCCCAACAGTTTCCCTGTACTAAATTGCTCATCAACTTTCCCGTTACTACTTGACTCATCAACAGTCCAGTGTACTAAATTGACTCATCTAACCCGTCCGTTACTAATTACTCACCCAAAGTCCAGTGTAACTAAATTACTCACCTAACATCCCAGTGTCCACTTGACTCACCCAAAAAAATCCCCGTTATACTTTACTCATCTAACCCGTCCAGGGCCCACTTGACTCATCTATCGCCAGTTACAAATTGACTCATCTAACCCGTCCGTGTACTCTTGGGCCCCATCTAACCCGGGCCAGTGAAATACTTGACTCTTTTTAACAATTTCCCTGTACTAACTTGACTCACCCAACAGCCCGTGTAAATACTTTACCATCTACCCGTCCAGTGTACTACTTTTACCATCTAAACCCTTTCCGTTACTACTTGACTCCCCTAACACCAGTGTACTACTTACTCATCTACATCCCTTTTACACTTGACTCACCAAAAAAAAAAAAAGTGGGGGGTTAAAAAAAAAAAAAAAAACCAGTGTACTACTTGACTCACCCAACAGTCCGTGTTAAATACTTGACTCAAACTATCATCCATGTACTACTTGACTCTCAAAAAATCCAGTGGGAAAAACTTGACTCAACTACATCCAGTTAAATAAGTTACTCACCCAACAGTCCAGTGTAAATACTTTACTTTACTAACAGCCCCCGTTTACTACTTACTCATCCCCAACAGTCCAGTGTACTACTTGACTCACCCAACAGTCCAGTTACTACTTGACTCTCTAAAAAATCCAGTGTAATACTTTTACTCACCCCAGTCCCCGTTACTACTTGACCCTTTTAAAAAGTCCCGTTTCTACTTGACCAACCCAACACCCCGTGTACACTTACTCACCCAACAGTCCAGTGGGAAATCCCTTTACTCATCTAACCTCCATGTACTAAATTGACTCACCCAACATCCAGGTACTTTTCTTGACCATCAACATCCCCGGTTTCTACTTGACTCATCTAAAAGTCCAGGTACTACTTTACTCATCAACCCGTCCAGTGTACAATTGACTCATCAAAAATCCAAATGTACTAAATTGACTCTCTTTTCAGTCCAGTGACAAATTTTAAACCCCCTCCTTTAAAAACCCGTGTTTAAAATACCTTTTATCATTATTTTTTTCCATGTATTTTTTGACCCATAAACCAGTATTAAACTTCCCCCCACCTTTTCTTTTCCAATCACCGGTTTTTTACCTTTTAACCGTCCCCTCAAGGGGACCTTATTTTGACTTCCCTTAATTTAAAAATTTTTAACGGCCCGCCCCAATTAAACCTTTAATTACCAAACCCCCCCCACCCTTTAACCCCTTTAAAGGTTCCCCCTTTTTTTAATAAAAATTTACACAAACATGTCCCCTTCCCCGGAAAATTCCCTTGGTTTGGTTAGGGGCTTTGGGGATTTAAGGGGAATTTTTTGGAAATTTTCTAGTTCCCCAAAAAAGTTTTATCCTTTAATTTCCCCCCCCAGGTGGTAAATTAAAAATTTTTTCCCCTGGGGGTAAAACCCTTTCCCCCCCTTAAAAAATTAAAAAAAAATAATAATTAAAAAAAATAAAAATTTAAAATTTTGCTTTGTTGACCCCTGGTTTTTTCAAATTTGGTGGTTTGGAAATCCAAAAAATTTAAAGATTTTTTTAGGGTATTACTAAATTATTTAAAAAGGGAAAACTTTCCCCAAAAATTTTTTTAGACGGGTTTTTGTTAATAAATTTTTTTCCCAAAAATTTTTGGGTTTTTTAAAAAAAAATGCAAGGGGTTGGGAGATGGGGAAAAATTAAATTGGGGGAAAATTTAAAATTAAAATAAAATAAAATTAAGTTTTTAAAAATAATTTTTAAAGGGGAAATTCTAAAAGAAAATTGCCAAAAAATTTTGGGAATTTTTTGGGTGTTGTAAAAGGAAAAAAGTTTTTTTGAAATAGAAAAAGGTTTGGTGTGAGAAAAAAAAGAAATTTTGGAAAAAGGTATCAAACGGGGGGGGGTATGGAAAATGTTTTTTTAATATTAATTATTAGGGTGGGGGGTTTAAAAGGGGAAGGGAAAACCCCCTTGACGGGGAAAAAAGGGGGTGGGGATTAAATTTGGGGAAAAAATCAAAAGGGAAAAAAAAATAAAAAATAAACCCCAAAATTTTTATTAACTTTTTGGCTGAGGGGGTGGGGGGTTAAGGGGGGGATTCCCGAAAAGGGGAAGTTGGGGGACCAATTTGGGAGTGTGGAAAAGGAGAAAGGGGTTGGGGAAAAAAAAAATTTGAAAAGATTTTGGGTTTTTAAAGGGGAAAATCAAATTTAATATGCAAAGAAAAATTTGGGGAAAAACGGGGGGGGGTTAAAAGGGGGGAATGGGGGGGAAAAATTTTGGGGAGGGGTTGGGCTTCCCCAAAGGGGATTTAGAAAGGGGGTAATAAGAAATTTTGGGGGAAAAAGGGGGTTGGATTTAGGGGATATTGTGAAAGGGGGAAAAAAAATTATTTTTTCCCATGTACTATTTACTCACCCAACAGTCCAGTTACTACTTGACTCACTACAGTCCCCGTGTATACTTTACCATTTTCAGCCAGTGTACTACTTGACTCATCTATCAGTCCATTTAAATCTTACTCATCTACAGCCTTACTACTTGATCACTACAGTCCAGTGTCTCTTGACTCATCATCATCCGTTACTTTCTTGACTCTCTATATCCAGTTACTAATTACTATCTATCAGTCCCCGGTATACTTTTCTCTATCAGTCCATGTTTTCACTTGACTCATCTACATCCGTGTACTATTACTCACCCAAAAAGTCCAGTGTACTACTTACCACCAACAGTCCCATTGGGGAAATTTACTCATCTATCAGTCCATGTATACTTGACTCACTACACCAGTGACTACTTGACTACTAACATCCAGTGTCACTTGACTCCCTAACCTCCCGTGTTAAAACTGAACTCACTAACGTCCATTACTACTTGATTTATCTATCATCCAGGTATACTTGACTACTACCGTCCAGTTACTACTTGACCCTTATCATCCCGTGACTACTTGCTCACCTAACATCCATGTACTACTTGACTCATCTACAACCAGTGTATACTTGACTCATCTATCAGTCCAGTGTACTACTTTTACCATCTACATCCGTGTACTACTTGACTCATCTATCAGTCCAGTTTTACTACTTGACACAATCTATCATTCCAGGTGTACTACTTTATCACCTCCCGTCCAGTGTACACTTGACCCATCTATCTAGCTCCAGTGTTACGACTTGACTCATCTAACCAGCTTCCAGTGTTACTTCTTGAACTCATCTACCAGTCAGTGTACTACTTGACTATCTAACAGTACAGTGTACTACTTGACTCATCTTTCAGTCCAGTGTAGACTTGACTCAATCCTACCAGTCAGTGTATACTTGCTCATCTACCAGTCCAGTGTATACTTGACTCATCTATACTGTCTGTGTACTACTTGACTCATTCTATCAGTCCAGTGTACTACTTGGCTCATCTAACCTGTCCAGTTTACTTCTTGACTCACCTAAAACAGTCAGTGTCTACTACTTGATCACTAACAGTCCAGTGTACTACTTGACTCATCTATCAGTCCAGTGTACTACTTGACTCATCTATCAGTCCAGTGTACTACTTGACTCATCTATCAGTCCAGTGTACTACTTGACTCACCTATCAGTCCAGTGTACTACTTGACTCATCTATCAGTCCAGTGTACTACTTCTTGACTCATATTAATCAGTCCAGTGTACTACTTGACTCATCCCTATATAAACAGTCCAGGGGTACTATGCGACTCTTCTATCAGTCCAGTGTTCTACTTGACTCACCTTATCAGTCAGTGTACTATATTGACCCATATAAACAGTCCAGTGTACTACTTGACTCTCTATAAGTTCCAGTTGTACTACTTGACTCACTATGAGGTAAGACTCACTTATCAGTCCTGTGTACTACTTGACCCATTCTAACAGTCCAGTGTATACTTGACTCCTTACAGTCCTGATGTGATACATGACTCCCACCTATCTGTCAGTGTTACTATTGGAACTCATCCTATCAGTCCTGTTTGTGTACTTACTTGACTCACAGATCCAGTCCATGTGTTCTACTTGATAATTATCTGTCCAGAGTGTACTACTTGACTCATCTATCAGTCCAGATGTATTCTTGACTCCATCTACTGTCCAGGTGTACTACTTGAATATCTATCAGTCCAGTGTACTACTTGACTCATCTATCAGTCCAGTAGGTCCAGTGTTACTACTTGACTCATCTATAGGGTCCAGGTGTGTACTACTTGACTCAATCCTATATCAGTCCAGGTAACTACTTGGACTCATCTATCAGTCCAGTGAACTACTTGTAATCACCTTACATTTACCAACACAGTTAGTCCTTTTCACCGTAACCCTACTACTTGATGACTTTTTTTTGACCTTACCTACTAAATATTTCACTGCTGCCCACACCACTTAAACCTATGATATTACCATCCCAACACCACTTTGACTTTACGATGATTCACTGTTGTTTAGTAGCAGGATCTACACATCATGTCCCCTCAAGGAAGGTTCCTTGATGTTGGTGAGGGACTCTTGATTTAGGGAATTGGATCTGTGCTCCAGTTCCCCGAATTAAGCCTGAATGCCTTCCAACATTCCCCCCCCCCCCAGGCGCTGTATAATCCTCTGGGTTTAGCGCTTCCCCCTTGATTATAATAATAATAATTTACACATCATGTACGACCAGTTGCCACTTGCTTGTCTAGATCCCTGTTGGTTTGGTCTAGTTTGTGGCTTGGCGCAGTCATAGATATTTCTAGAGAATTTTAACGTATGATATACAATAAATTATTAATGGATCTACTTATTTTCCTAGACTGGCTGTTTTATGGTGAGATAATTCCAAAATATTTTGTTGTTCCTAAAAAGAGCAAGGATGGGACTGATGAAGCACAATAACTGTGTGACCCATAGTAATAATAATAATAATAATAATAATAATAATAATAATAATAATAATAATAATAATAATGACAATAATAATAATGTGACAGATGGTGCAAGTATATGGAATAGGTGGTAAGTTGCCTAAATGCTGTAAAGAGTTTTTATGAGGATAGTCAGGCTCAGGTTAGGGTGTGTAGAAGAGAGGGAGAATACTTCCCGGTAAAAGTAGGTCTTAGACAGGGTGTGTAATGTCACCATGGTTGTTTAATATATTTTATAGATGGTTTGTAAAAGAAGTAAATGCTTAGGGTGTTCGGGAGCGGTGGGGGATTAAATTATGGGGGATTTAAATTCAAAATCGAACTAACAGTTACTTTTGCTGATGATACTGTGCTTATGGGAGGAATTCTATTAGAAAAATTGCAAAGATTAGTGGACGATTTGCGGAGTGTGTGTAAAGGTAGCAAGTAGAAAGTGAAAGTGAAAAAGAAAAGAGTAAGATGATGAGAGTATCAATGAAATTAGAGCAAAGAAAAAGTTGGATATCAAAACTGGGGAGGAGGAGTAGGAAGAATGTGAATGTTTTCAGATATTTAGGGAGTTGACGTGTCAGCGGATGGAATTTATGAAGGATGAGGTTAATCCAGAATTGACGAAGGGAAAAAAGTGCGAGTGGTGCATCGAGTTATATGTGGAGGCAAAAAACGTTATCTATGGAGGGAAAGACGGGAATGTATGAAAGTATAGTAGTATACCAACACTCTTATATGGGTGTGAAGCTTGGGTGTGAAAGCAGCAGCGAGGTGGTGGTTGGAGGCAGTGGAGATGTCCTGTCTAAGGGCAATGTGTGGTGTAAATATTATGCAGAAAATTCGGAGTGTGGAAATTAGGGAGAAGGTGTGGAGTTAATAAAAGTATTAGTCAGAGGGCAGAAGAGGGGTTGTTGAGGTGTATGTCATTTAGAGAGAATGGATCAAAGTAGAATGACATGCAGAGCATATAAATCTATAGGGGAAGGAAGGCGTGGTAGAGGTCGTCCTCGAAAGGGTGGGAGGGAGGGGTAAAGGAGTTTTGTGGGCGAGGGGCTTGGACTTCAGCAACCGTGCGTGAGCGTGTTAGATAGGAGTGAATGAGACGAATGGTATTTGGGCCTTGACGAGCTGTTGGAGTGTGAGCAGGGTAATATTTAGTGAAGGGATTTCAGGGAAACCGTTATTTTTATGTATCCGGACTAAAAGTCCTGGAAATGGGAAGTACAAATGCCTGCACTTTAAGGAGGGTTGGGATATTAGCAGTTTGGAGGGATATGTGTGTATCTTATAACTATATGCTTCTAAACTGTTGTATTCTGAGCACCTCTGCAAAAACAGTGATTGTGTGTGAGCGAGGTGAAAGTGTTGAATGATGGAAGTATTTTCTTTTCGGGATTTTCTTTCTGTTTTGGGTCACCCTGCCTCGGTGGGAGACGCCGACTTGTTTAAAAATAATAGCAATAACAATAATAATAATATAATAATAAATTAATAATAATACTAATAATAATAATAATAATAATAATAATAATAATAATAATATAATAATGATAGAAATAATAATTTAATAATAATAATAATAATAATAATAATAATAATAAATAATAATAATAATAATAATAATAATAATAATCATAATAACATCATTATTTTCTACAAGTACATGTACAAGGTATACAGGACATAGCTGACATCAGTGACATAGCTGACATCAGTGACACAGCTGACATCAGTGACATAGCTGATACCAGTGACATAGCTGACATCAGTGACATAGCTGACATCAGTGACATAGCTGACATCATTGACATAGCTGACATCAGTGACATAGCTGGCATCAGTGACATACTACTATATAGCTGAGCATTTCTCGCAAATTTGGTCAGTTTTGTCCCAGGATGCGACCCACACCAGTCCACTAACACCCAGGTACTCATTTTACTGATGGGTGAACATAGACAACCGGTGAAAGGAAACACGCTCAATGTTTCCATCCTCACCGGGAATCGAACCCAGACCCTCGCCGTGTGAAGCGAAAGCTTTAGCCACAAAGTTGACATGGTAACAGAAGGACAGATAAAAAACTGCAAATATGATTCCATTTTATACAGAAATGACAGGAGGAAAAAACACCTTGAAAATTGTAAGTTCGTAAGAGACAAACTGGAAGCCAGATGGTAATTCTTGCCTCCAGGAACTACCTGCAGATTTGTGGCGTAAGTCACACTAAAAAAAACAGAATAAAGATAGTTGTGTAACTGACAAGATAAAGATAGTTGGGTAACTGACAAGATAGAGATAGTTGTGTAACTGACAAGATAGAGATAGTTGGGTAACTGACAAGATAGAGATAGTTGTGTAACTGACAAGATATAGATAGTTGAGTAACTGACAAGATAGAGATAGTTGTGTAACTGACAAGATATAGATAGTTGGGTAACTGACAAGATAGAGATAGTTGGGTAACTGACAAGATAGAGATAGTTGGGTAACTGACAAGATAGAGATAGTTGTGTAACTGACAAGATATAGATAGTTGAGTAACTGACAAGATAGAGATAGTTGTGTAACTGACAAGATATAGATAGTTGGGTAACTGACAAGATAGAGAAAGTTGGGTAACTGACAAGATAGAGATAGTTGGGTAACTGACAAGATAGAGATAGTTGTGTAACTGACAAGATATAGATAGTTGAGTAACTGACAAGATAGAGATAGTTGTGTAACTGACAAGATATAGATAGTTGGGTAACTGACAAGATAGAGATAGTTGGGTAACTGACAAGATAGAGATAGTTGGGTAACTGACAAGATAGAGATAGTTGGGTAACTGACAAGATAGAGATAGTTGGGGAACTTACAAGATACAGATGGTTGGGTAACTGACAAGATACAGATGGTTGGGTAACTGACAAGATAGAGATAGTTGCTAACTGACAAGATAGTGATAGTTGGGTAACTGTCAAGATAAAGATAGTTGGGTAACTGTATCTTCCTCGATATTAATAGAGTATGTGTAACAAAGCCACACTGAGATCTTCCATATAAACTGGAAGAGGACACAGAGGAAGCAAGGAACGCGCTCTTGAGAACACCTACACTTGTTGTTTGCTAAAAGAATAGTAAACAGTCCGACAAATGGAGATTAAACACATGTGCAACATCTGGTATTTTAATTGTAGACGTTTCGTCATTCGGGGGCTTTATCAAAACAAATTCCGGCCCAAAAAGGGAAGGCAAAACTTATAAAAAAGGGGGAGGGGATTAATCCTCCCTCAGCCTTTGATTGGGGTGTAAAAAACCCTGGGCCCGCGAAAATTTCTGGAGAATCTTCAAAAACTGGGTTTCTTCAACCCAGCCCCAAAGGTTTGGGGACTTGTATATATTCTACTGTTTTTCAGAATACCTAGAACTTTTTGAAAAAGCCACGGGATGCGAAACGTCTACAACAAAGATAACCAATGTTGCACATTTTCCCACATTTACAAGACCTCTGAAAAAAATTTTAACACAATCTCCGACTACCTGGCACTGCTTTTGGAAGCAAGACCAATAATAAACAACAAGCCTTTTTGATAAACCACGGCGGTTTTAAACCTATCAGGACTCCAGACAAAAAAAAACCTAAAATTTGGGGAACTCCTTCAGGGACTAAAATCCTATCAACCCATGCTTAAAAAAAAGGTTAAAAATTTTCTTCTTAAATAAATTAAATACTGTATGATAACTTGGGTTAAAACCCCCATTTGGCAGTAGCACCTTGTTTATCCCAACTTGCGGTTTTCAACCATTGCACATTCTGTCAAACACTGCAACACTGAATTTTGATATGGGGAAATTCTTCTCACTTTCCTAACCTACAGGCATACCTGTATCACTAGGGGATTTGTCCACTGTGACTCCGCCTTCTTCTCTTGTGCTCACCTGACCAGTATAAAAGCGCGACAATGTTTTTAATTTTCTAGGATTGAAAACTAAACACTCGACTCCGGCTAAGGGGACTGATTACCTTATTCTCCATATCTTCATCCTTCTTTTTTTGGCGAGAAGCCATTTTAAAAAAAAAATTCGAAAAATTATGGAAAAGTTACATCAGAAAAATAGTTTAAAAACTCTTTGGAAACAAAAGGGTACAAAAACAATTTTCTACGACGTTTCTACAAGAAATTATATCTTTATTCAAAAAGGGGGCGGCGATGAGGTGCGCATCGTTCTCAACCCTGTTTTTTTTGGAAAATTTTTTCCTTGTTTTTATCCTTTTTCTTTGCATAATTTTTCTAAAAATAATTTGAATTTGGCTCATAAAAGGGGTGGAGCTACAATAGACTCTAGCCTATCGGGAAGCCCCTGGGTACACTCGGCAGTGCCCCTTTTCCATAGGGGCGCCATGTAAATCACTTTATTTACCTATATCAGCTTATGTATAAATTTAAACGGCTTATTTATCTTTCAGAATTGACTAATATAAAAAATCACTTAAATAACAAAAAAAACATGTTATAACTCAGACTGAATAAAAAGGCCATAATATAGCGAGAGTCCACGCAATAACTCGAAATAAAAATTTACTCCCATCCCAGTTGATTTTTGGGTCGTGATGATAAAAAAGGGATTTTGAAGAGGAAACTGCACTAAACATCATTTACAAAAAAATACACCTTGAAAATTTGTGTGGACGCCCCCAATGAGTCGCCACCCGGGCAAACTCGTTGACACCGACCTGAGGGGGTACCTCACCTCACAATGGCTTAAGGACAGATTTTCAAAATATTGGTATTGCAAAAAACCCCCCCTCAGCACTATAAAGGACTAACCTATTGGGTTGCAGCATATACCTGATCTTCATTCACAAGCAGCCTTACCATTTTTCCCCCCCCCTCAGAAACCCCGTGAAACCGGAGCATTAACCCGCAATATTCAATCGAAATTTAAAAGTGCCCCCGCCTGCACCTCAAAATTCCTAACCCAAAGGGGGAAAGTACCCCTAGAAAAACATGCAACTCGACACTAGCTTCAGACGGCTCAACACTGGACTTACGGGCAGCTCCTCTGTTGCAACCGGGCCCACAGTTAAAACTCCCCCCACGCTCCCAAACACTGCCAGAACCCACGGGAAAAAGTGAAGATCTTGTCTACTTATGGGCGATGGAGGGGGAAACTAGGGTACATCGAGGTGCCTCACCAATTTTTCCCGGGTCTCAGATGTAAACACGTGGGGGGCCGTCTGCGCAGGGCACGTCTTGCCAGTTGGGTCTGTCTAAGAAGGGGAGCTGGTCTCCCTTCCGACCCCGTCTCTTCTTCAACGGGGCGCCATTCCCTCCCTACTAACTTACCAGGTTTGCCTACTTTATCGGCCTTTACAACCTATGTTAAGGTCAAGGTCTACATAAAATCTACTTTGCCTTAGTAAACCAAATTTAATATACTATCAGTAGAACTACCACTCCTTCCCGAAGATAAATCAAAAAATTAAAAACTCCCAACAATCGCCAACCAAAAATGCTTTTTTTGTTTGGGGGGGTTTTAAGGGCCGCCCCCGCCACCCATAGGCCATCGGGATCTGCTGGGGAATTTTGGGACCAAATAAATTTCCACATCCCCCCCGGGCAAAGGTAGGCCTAAGTCAATCAATCTCCTCCCGCGGGCCCCCCCAGGGGGCCCTGACTTAGCCCATTCGAGGGGTCTCCGGGCCGCTCACTCCCCAAACCCTCGGGTCTAATTTCTCATGTCCCGCCCCCCACCAGTGGACCTCGAGGGTAAAAGCCTTTTGGGGGTCTTATAGTCTCGACACCGTTCATTACCCTTTTAACCATTCTCAACCGCCCAAGCCTGTCTGGGTGGTTGGCACACCAGGCCAAGAGGCCATATGCCCGGGGCACCTCGGATTCAACAGCACCAGGTCCCCTTCACTTACATCACTTTTTTGCCCGGGTCGCCCATAGAAATTTCCCGCAAGGTTGTCAAGAAACCCCCGCGCCACACCGGGTTTCCTTTGTCCAGGGATTTTCACCATCTGTTTGACCCCTTGTATTCTTCATGATGGGGGCCATCTGGCCCATAATAATCCAGCTCCTTGGAAGACGACTCAAAATTGGGGGGAAGGGGCTCAATCCTTCTTCCAAACAGCAGTGTTTTGGGGGTGAGAGCTTCTTGCCGCAACCCATTTTGTACGTAGGTCAGAGGCCTGTTATTAACTCTTGCCTCCTCAACTAACACTTCCTCATTTCATCAAGCCACCCTCCTGCCGTGCAAGACCTTCCAAATGCCCCTTTTAACTGTGCCCACCATCGTTCAAAACCCCCCCTTGCCGGGGCGCCCTGGAGCTATGAACCTCCACTCGCACTCTATTCTCTTCGGGTGTTCTCGTACTTCTCCTTTGCCCCAAATTTCCCTGAAAACTATCACCCGCCCTAAAGCTTGTGCCTTTGTCCGAGATAATCAATCGGGGGCACGAGAATCTGGCAGAAAACCTCCTAAAAACTTCACAAAAGCCCTGTTGTCATATCTTTGCCAACCCAAATGCACCCTCGAGTAGTGGCACAAGTAAACAGGCAGACACATATTTTTCTGAGGCCCCCCTTTAACGTCCCTGGGTTCTTAAATGTGATACCCCCCCAGTATAGTCATCCTACAGCCCAAACCCAAAGGGGCCCTGCACTATGACCCCCTCCTGAGGAGCGGGGGTGGACCTGGTATGGGGGGTCCCCGTCGACCCCGGGCAAAACCAAATAAAAACTTTACCCCCTTTTTTGACGGCAGCTCGACCCTTCAATCCCCATAATTCTGACGTGGGCGGGTGGGTACCCTTTCCAAACCCCCATGTAAGGCCCTCAGGGGGAAATTTTATATATTTTCTATTGCCCTTTCCCCCCCTTTTTCCCCGAAAACAGGGGATTTTTGGCCCCATACCGGCCCGATTTTTGTATTTTTTTCCCCTGCATCTTTTACCCCGCATGATCTAGGAACAATCTCAATGATAACCCAAATTTTGCTTTCCCTAGTCTCTCGGGGACACGCATCCTGACGCCATAACCCTGCCGGGTCCAAGTATTTCCCACACTCCTGAAACCTCTCCCTTTGTCTGCCTTACCCAAATATTCTCTGGGACCCACGGAGACAACTGTCGCCCTTTGTTTCCCTTTGTCATGCAGCTTCCTCAAAAAAATCGAAATACCATTTCCGTGACCCTATAATTTTTCCCCACGAGGAGTAGCCCCTGGGGTCAAATAATCATGTCGTGTTCCCCCCCAACCCGGGGGGGTTGTCTCCATAAATTTCGCTCCGGGCCAAAATCCCTTCCGGGTAACCTCTGGCCTTTAAACCCAAATCTCCTTTACCAGCTTTTTGTGTGTCACCCCTGGGCTTATCAGGTCCGGGGTTTTTGATCGTGGGCACATACAGAATTTGACTTTTGACTGATTCCCGTTTCCTTTACCCGATTCCTGACATAGGGAGCTTAGACCTGTCATTCGGACCCACTGTAAGCCACCTCCGAGCTGCCAAAACATAGGTGTGTCACCCTCAGATTACCAACACCTCCCCACTACTTACCCAGTCTTGCTCCCAGCAACACGCCGTGAGCTCAAACTTTGGGATCAAGCAACCCTTCGGGGGTGCACCCGCGCACGACGGGTACCAGATTGATTGCCCCCGGGCCACCAAAAAAACCACTGCCCCATAGGCCCGGGAGGAGGCACCAAAAACGTGCAAGTCAAATCCCCCCGGTGCCCCATGGCCCGGGGGAATGTAACCTGCATTCCGCTGGTCTTTTTTAAACCAACCCACCCGGCAGACTTTTCGGCAGGGCCCGTCCAACCTGGGTTCAGCTCCCAGGTCTGTTGCACTAGCCCCCCCTCCCTCGAATGGGAGGGGGTGTCAAAAAACCCCAAAAGGGGATCAAAGGGCATCTGCATTTTGCTCACAAAGACCTCCTGGTCACTTTTCCCCTTTCCCCCTCAGCTTCCTCTTTAGCCTAAGCTGCTTCCTTGTTTCCCCACTCCAGTCCCAAAACCGATGTTTTCCCCAGGCACTGAGTACACATAGTCACGTTCCCCGGCCCCGAACGTTGGATTGTTTGTCCCCAATTCCCATGGCATGTTTGCCAAGACCATCTCCTGATTAACTCCGGGAAATGTCCATCAACGGCCTTTCACGAGGTGGACCTTCATGTTTCACATAAAAAGGGTCTTCAGTAATTTTTTAACGGGGTGTTACAGTTCACAAGGTGGGAGTCTATGGACCCGTAATAGGAATGGTGAACTAGTGCACCAAACAACACTGCCCTAAACTATGGTATCATACCCTTGCTTGGGCACCTCCCTGTTACCAACCACAAGAACCTTTTGTAGTCCCGTCCCCGGGCTGCAACCCAATACAGAAAGGGTTTTCTAATTTTGCCCCAAGGGTCGTTCTGTCCTGAACTCAACACACATCTGCTATTTCTGCTCAGGGGGCCCTGTAAGCAACATCTTCAACGTGGCTCCGGGGGCCGCCGCGACTGCAGTTGAAGACTACCTGATTGGGGGGTTACCGACTCCTTGTTGACTGCCCCGTGTGGGGAAAATAATGGGGGTTTTCCCCAGGGGTGGCATTGGGCACTTTCTCAAAGAACCCAAAAGCCAGCTGTTCCCTTTAAAAATATCATCATATTCCCCACCAGACCCTTCTTGGTAGCTGTTCACCAAAGAATTTAACTGACCACATCCCTCTTTAATTTGTGGGCAGCGTTGGGTCCCGGGTTTTCCCTGGGAGCGCACCCAATACTGTCCCCCCTGAACTGCACTGGTTCAAAATAATCTCGATACTCCCTTCGGTTCGGGGGGCGGCTGTCACCTTTTTTCCCTACACATCCAGGTCCCAAAGTTTTTTGGACCGGGTCACGCGGATATGCCCAAATTGCCCTCACAGACCCGGCACACCAATCCGAACACCAGTACAGCCCCAGTCCTGTAAAAACAGAGCCCCCTTTTCCCGGGGGCGCAGGGAAGTGACTGGTACTCTGCCTCCTACTGTACCCCCCCGGAGTCTTGTACAGGGCCCCCACCCTCCTTTAAACCCTTCTCGTAGACACGAACTCGTCTATGTAACCCCCCCCTACCAAATGAAATACATTACTAACATTTCTGAAACAAAGTCTGGTTCGGCTAGCTTCAACCCAACGCCCCCAAACGTTTGACTGCTGCAGCTAGTCCCCCCAGTGGTAATGATTTGGGCAGCCCCCTTACCACAAGGGTGAAATTTCCCGCGATGCCCGGCTAACCTGACCGTCACATTGACACTGGGGTAAGACCTGGGAGGGACTTCCCCCCCCAAACCCCTTCCCCCTTCAGTCAACTTTACAACTTCCCACTTCAACCTATGCTAACTCCCGAAGAAGGGTCTCGTCCCCACTGTCGAAGAACAAACGGGCTTTCAGCTTTTCCCCCTTCGCGAAACCCCCGCCATTTTTTGGGGCAAGGCCACCGACCTTGAAACGCCACCAGAACAAACTCCGGGCCGTACTCACCACCTCATGCTACTTCCCTTTTTCTTGCCTCCGCCCTTTCTTGCTTTTTCTCCTTTAAATTTCAATCCGGCATCATTTAAAACACAGTGCACTTGGGGGCTTTCCCTTTTAGCAGCCCCACACTCCCGACAAAGGTTTACATCCCCCGGCAAAAGTTCTCCACAACACTTGAAAAAAATCTCAAATCCCTTGTCGTTGAACCCTTTGGTTTTAAGTGGTGAAGCTTTAACACCTGAACTAGCGTTTCTTCGTCACAAAAAAACGCACCGCTCCTACTGGCCATTTAGGGCCCTGTGGGTGGGGAAATCGCCCTGGGCATAAAACGTGCCTACCTTAGAGGGGGGGTTTAGTTTTTTCTCGAATGTCGGGAAATGCCACTTCCCTGGGGGTAATTTTTTTCCCCCGACCTACCTCAGGAATATGAATCCCCTTTTCCCTTTAATAATTTTTTTTATCGGAACCTATTCGTCCGATATTTTTAATGTAACTTCACACTGTCGGCTAGCCAGTTTTCCCCTGAATCACCTGGGTAAGGACCCATTCTGAATCATTTTATCTGCAAATCCTGAAAAATGTTTGTCAACTCATAATCCCAAAACGGAACTTCTCTAGGCTTTGACGGTCTTGTCGGCAAGCCTTAACCAACAACCATAAAAATTTTTGCACCTTTATTTCCCAGTGTTCCAAACATGTCTTTTAAAAAGGTCTTTGGGAGTTTGGGAATTATGTCAGTAATCTGTAGTGCCGGGCCAGGGCTAAGGGTTTTCCCTTTAGCTGCGACCGCAAATACTGCAACTTGACGGGATCTGACAATCGCTGTCATCTATCTGGGTCTAAAAAATGACCCAGAAAGCAATGTACTCTGTTTGGTTCCCGAACTTGGTAAATTCATTGGGCAACTTGGGCACATATTGACCGGGTGTGGTTGTTTGGGGTAAAACCGCGGTTTTCAAACCCCCCCCTTGGAATACTACCTTTTTAAAGTACTTAAATTATCTTTGTAAAATATTCATTTCCTGAGACAACTAATCATCCTTTTCGAATTCTCATAGCCTGCTGAAGACTTCCCTGGGATTCCCCCTCCTCAATAGCCTGTTGGGCCCAAAGCTGAAAGCTCGTTTTAGGGTTCCCATTTTTTCCCCCAAAAATCTTCAACATCTTGCAAATCACGCAGTCACATTACTGCGTTGGGGGAATAGCCTTGCACCTGTTACGCATTCTGTTTAGATGCCCTTTGTAGCTGCTACGATCGAATTTTGTTAACACTGAACCAGACTCTCCTGAACCCCCCCCTCTGCCATTGTCGAAGTTTAAAGGGTGTGACACTAATTGTACTTTACCCATCCCCCCCCACAGCACGTCACGGTGTTGGCAAGAATGAACGAGTCTTAAGGCTTCTCAAAATCTTAACAAATTCCCTTGGGGGGGAAATTTACTCTACAGAAACAAAAAGTACACTGTTTCCTCAAATCCCCCAAACAAAATGTGTATCGATTGAAACCCTTAAACAGCACTAACTGTCAATGCCAGCAAATAATTACAGGACTTTAAACCAGTCCAGGTAAATTTACAAACCCACATTAACATGAATCAAAAACATGAAAATCCACAAAAAAAGGTGCAGTATACAAATTAAATCACTTGGTTAAACCCCAAAAAATTCAACAAATTTAACTGGGGAAAAATTTAAAAAAATAATTATGTAACCAGCTTGGGCCGGCCCCCGCTTACCTTCTAGCGTGGGTTTGGTAAGGTAAAACCTAACCAGCTAGTGGCAAACTTAAACCGGCTAAAAACTCCCTGTAAATAAAACTAGGTTAAATCTGTCCTACACTATAACCTTGTAAAAATTTTCACAACCCATCCTAACTGTGGCACCTTGCAAACCACTTAATAATTAACACACAAGTCCCTACCTGGATTACTTTAATCAAGTAAATAATTAAAACACAAGCCTCAGGCCTACCCGGCCTCCTGTAAAAAACGAAATAACAACATCGTGTATATCAGCTTGCCCAGCCCGTGTAACTTTGCCTAGGGGCTAACTTTCCTAACTTTTTTTAAAACCCGGTTCCTAAAGTGGCCTAGCTTGTACTTTTAACCTAAATCTGTAAACGGTTCCTAACTGTGGCCAGGTATGTCTTACCAACTCGTTAAACTGGGTTCCAACTGGGCCAGCAGATAGCTTAACCAGCATTCCCCATCACGTTTTCGAAGGGGAATACTTTTTTGAAAATTTGTGGGGACGCCTCCAATGAGTCGCCTACCCTGGCAAACTCTGTTGACACCGAGCCTGAGGTGGGTACCTCAGCCTCACAAGTGGCTTTTAAAAGATTTTCACAAATATTGGTATTTCAAGAAACCCCGCCGCATGCACGAAAAGGGCTAACTTTCTTGGTGTTGCGCAAATCCGACTACACTTTACAAGCTGCCTTACCCCCTTTTGGACTCCCCCCAGAAACCACGTGCAACCGGGGGCATTTAATTTCCCGCTATTCAATTGTAATTAGTGTCCTGCCCGCACCTCAAAAATTTCCCATACCCAAGAGGGGAAACATCCCCCAGTACAACTACCAACTCAAACAGCTTCGATGGCCGAGACACGGTAAATTTCGGGGATGCTCTCCCCCGTTTCACACCGGGCCCCCCAGTTAAAACCACCACGATCTCCCAAGACACTGGCCGAACCCCCCGGGAAAAAGTGAAGACTTTTCTTACTTATGGGCTGATGGAGGAGGTCTCTACGGTACTCGAGGGCCCCTCCCCAAATTTTCCCCAGGTCTCAGATGTGAAGACACAGGGGGGGCCCGCGCTGATCACGGGATGTCTGTCCATTGGGGTCGTCGAAGAAGAGCGAGCTGGGCCCCTTCCAGACCCTCGCTCTTCGTTCAAAAAGGGCTGCCAGTTTTTCCCCAGCTAACTTATCCCAGTGTTTGCTACATTAACGGCCTATTACTACCCATGTTAAGGTCTTTTTGGGCTACATTATTATTATTACAATTTTTCCAAATAAACCTAATTAATATACTACAGAGAACTACCTACTCCTTCCTAAGAGTAAACTAAAATTAAATAAGCTTACCAACAAACGGCCAACCAAGAATGCTATGTTTGTTTGGGAGGGTTTTAAGGGACCGCCCGGCTCTCTGCCATCCCATATGGCACAATGCTGATCTGCTGTGGAACTTAAGACCAAATAAATCTCCCCACATCCCTACCCCTCCCGCCGGCAAAGGTATGCGCTAAGTCATATCAACGTCTGCCTCCCGCAGCCCCCCCAGTGGGCCCTGACATCAGCGCCATTTACGATCGGGTCTTTCCGGCCGCTCACTCACCCAACTCTGGTCTAATTTCCTCATGTTCCCGGTCCCCCGACCATGTGGACCTCGAGAGGTAAAAGCCTGTAGAAGGGTCTTATAGTCTCGACACCGTTTCATTATCCTATCACCATTCTCAACCGCCCAAGGACCTTGTCTGGGTTGGGTTGGCACTACCAGGCCAAGAGGCCAGTATGCCCTGGTGCACCTCGGATTCACCTAGCACCAGGTCCCCATCACTTAGCATCAACTTATTGAGCCACGGGTCGCACATAGAAAAGTTTCCCGCAAGGATGTCAAGTAATCCACAGCGCCACACCTGATCCATATGTCCATGATGTACACCATCTGTTGTGACTCATTGTAGTTCTTCATTGATGGGAGGGCCATCTGGCCCATAATAATTCCAGCTCCTTGGAAGACAGGACTCAAAAATTGTGGGGAAGGGCCCCCCCCCCCCCTCAATCACTTCTTCCAAACAGCAGTGATTAGTGGGTGAGAGCTTCTTGCTCGTCAATCCCATTTTGTACGTAAGTCAGAGGCCTGTTATTAATTCTCTTGCCTCTCTCACCAACTAACACTGTCCTCATCATCACAGCCACCCTCCTGCCCGTGCAAGACCTTCCGATGCACCTATTAACCTGTGCCCACCATTCAGTTCAAAAGTATTCCCCCCTTGACCAGGCGCCCTGGGAGCTATGCACCTCCACTTCGCCACTCTATTCTCTTTCAGGTGTTCTCGTACTTCTCCGTTGTCCCAAAGATTCCTGAAAACTTTATCAGCAGCCCTAAAAAAAAACAAAAAAGCTTGTGCCATAGTCCGAGATAATCAATCGCGGGCACGAGAAATCTGCTGGCAGTAACCTCCTAACAACTTCACGAAGTCTCGTTGGGGGGGGGGGGGGGGTCATATCTTTGCCAACGCCAAATGCACCTCTCCGAGTAGTGGCACAAGTAAACAGGCAGACACATACTTTCTGAGGCCCTCCTAACGTCGCCTGGGTTCTTCATGTGATAGCCCCAGTATAGTCAATGCCTACAGTCTCAAAGCTCAAAGGGCTGTCACTATGAACCGTCCTCTCCTGAGGAGCGTTGTAGACCATGGGTATAGGTAGGGTCCACCCCTGTCGTACCGCCGGCAGAACCAATGCCACCTTATACACCCTTTTTGACGGCAGCTCGACCCTTCAAATACCAGTCATTCTGACGTAGGCAGGTGAGGTATCCTTCCAAACCCCCATGTAAGGTCCTCGGGGGGGGGGGAGGGGGGGGGGGGGGGGGGGGGGGTGGATGGGAATTTGTATAAATAGTTTCTATTGCCCATCCTCCTTCCAGCACACGGGATGTTGGCCCATACAGAGCTCCGAGTTTGTAATTCATCCCCTGCATCTTATTAGCCCCGCATGATCTAGGGAACAATCTCAATGAGTGAACCAATTTGCCTGTTCCCATGAGTCGTCCCTCGATGGAAACCACGCATCCTGACGCCATAAAAACACTGCCGGGTCTCAAGTACTTCCACACTCCTGAAACCTCTCGCCTTTGTACTGCCTTATCAAATATTCTCTGGGAACCCACTGCGAGACAACTGTCGACCTGCTTACCTTGTCATGCAGCTTCCTCACAAATCGAAATACCAATTTCCGTGACTCCTATAAGTTTCCCTCCACGAGGAGTAGCGCCTGGGGTCAAATAATACAGTGTCCGTGTTCCCCCCCAACCCTCCTGTTGTCTTCCATGATTCTGCTTCCGGCCAGCACTCCCCTTGCCGTAACCATCTGGCCTTTGAACCAAATCTCTCTTTAACAACAGCTTTTTGTGTGTCACCCCTCGCCTTATCAGGTCAGCTGGGTTTGATCTGTAGCACATACAGAATAGTTGACGATTTAGACTGTAGTTCCCGTATCTCCTTTACCCCGATTCCCTGACATAGGGAGCTTAGACCTGTCATTCGGACCCACTGTAATGCCACCGTCCGAGTCTGACCATAACATAGTTGTGTGTCACCCGTCAGATTACCCAACACCTTCTCCACGTACTTACCACCCAGTCTTGCTCCCAGCAACATCGCCGTGAGCTCTAACATTGGGATCAAGCAATCCTTCAGGGGTGTCACACCCGCGCACGACTGGTACCAGATTGAATTGTCCCCGCCACCAAATAACGCTACCACTGCCCCATAGGCCCTGAGGAGGCATCCCTGAATACGTGCAAGTCAAATTCCCGCCCGGGTGCCCCCATGGACTGGGAATGTTAACTCTGCATTCCGCTAGGTCCTTTGTTAACCAGACCCCACTCCTGGCAGACTGGTTCTGGCAAGGGAACCGTCCCACCCTAGGTTCAGCTCCCAAGTCTGTTGCACTAGCAACCCCCCCTCCCTCGAACTGGTGATGGGTTGTCCCACAAACCCAAAGGATCGAAGGCAGTCTGCACTTTGCTCACAAAGACCTCCTGGTCAGCTTCCCTTCCCCATCAGGCTTCCTCTTTAGCCTAAGACTGACCTTCCTTGCTTTCCCCACTCCAGTCCACACCGATGTACCTCAGGCACTGAGTAGCATCATAGTCACGTTCCACCGTGCCCCGAAACGTTTTGGCATTGTTTAGTCACCAATCCACATGGCATGTAGGCCAAGACCCATCTCCCTGATTAACTCTCGGTAAATGTCCATCAACGGCCTATCAACGAGGTGGTACCGTTGCATGTTTCAACATAAAATAGGGTCTTCAGTAATCTATAAACGGGCTGTTACAGTTCACAAGGTGGTAGTCTATGGTAGCCTGTAATAGGTAATGTTGAACTAGTGCACCAAACCAACACTGCCCTAAATCTATGGTATCATACCCTTGCTTGGGGGCACCTCCCTGTTAGCCAACCACAAGAACCATGTGTAGTCCCGTCTGTGCTGCAACCCACTACGAAGAGGCTTTGCTAAAGTCTGCGCATAGGCGTCAGTTCTGTCCTGAAACTCAACACCAACATCTGCTATATCTGCTCAGGGTGGCCCTGTAAGCAGACAGTCGTTCAACGGATGGCTCTCGGGGACACGCCTGCGAGCTGTCAGTTGAAGACTACTCTGATTGGCGTGGGTTTACCACCGACTCCTTGTTGACTGCGCCCTGTGTGGGAAGATACTGGGTGGTTTTCCCCAGGCTGGCCATGGGCACTTTCTCAATGAACCCAAGAGCCAGCTGTGTCTTAATAATATCATCATATTTCCCCAACCAGACCCTTCTTGGTCAGCTGTTTCACCGATGAAATTCAACTGACCACATGCCCTCTGAATAGTGGGTCAAAGGCGTTTTGGTTGCCCTGTTTCCATAGGGAAGTCGCACCCAATACTGTCCGACCCTGAACTGCACTTGGTTCAAAGTAATCTCGATACGTCTCTTCGTGATCGGGGGTGCGGCTGTCACCTTTTATTCCCTAACAACATCCAGGTCCCAAGTTTTATGGACCGGCTCACTGGTCGGATATGCCAACTTGCGCCTCAACAGACCACGTGCACACCAATCCGCAACACCAGTAACAGCTCAGTCGCTGTAATACAGAGCCCACCTTCCCGGGTCGTCAGTTGGAAGTGAGCTGGTACTCTGCCTCCTACTCTGTACCCCCGCTGGAGTCTTGTACAGGCCCACACCCTCCTTGAAACCCTTCTCGTAGACACGAACATCGTCTATGGTAATCCCCCTCCTACCAAATGAACTACCATTACCTAACATTGTCTGAAGCAGCAAGTCTGGTTCGGCTAGCTTCAGACCCAACTGCCCTCATACGTTTGACTGCTGCAGCTAGTCCCCCTAGTGGTAATGATATTGGGCAGCCCTCTTCACCAGCAAGGCTGAAATTTCCCGTCGATAGCCCGGCTAACCTGAACCGTCACATTGGACACTGGATAAGACCCTGGGAGGGAACTCCCACCAAAACCCTTCCACCTTCAGGTCAACTATTAGCAAACTTCACCACTTCAACCCTAGATGCTAGACTCACACGCAATGAAGATCTCTGTGCCCCACTGTCGAAGAACAAACGGTGTCATTTCAGACTTATTCCCCGTTCGCGAGACCACCGCCATTATTTGGGCAAGGCCAACCGACCTTGAAAACAGCCACCAAAAGAACAAACCGTCCTCGGTGCCGTACTCACCACTCTCAATGCTACTTCCGACTTGTTCTTGGCTCTCCGCCCTTTCTTGCTTATTGCTCTCCTAACTTAGTCAAATCCGGCATCATTAAGACACAGGTGCACCTCTGGGTGCTTTCCCTTTCCAGCAGCCCCACACTCCCGAGCAATGGGTTTACATTCCCCTGGCAAAAGTTCTCCACACCACTTGAAACAAAGTCTCAACATCCCTTAGGTCGTTGAACCCTTTGGTTAAAGGTGGTGAAGCTTGAACACCTGAACTAGCGTTTCTTCGTCACAAAACACGCACCGGCTCCTACTGCCAGTTTAAGTGGGCCCTGTGGGGTGGAGTACTCGCCCTGGGCATAATACGTAGCCTACCTTAGTAAGGGAGGGGGGTTTAGTTCTTTTTCTCGAATGTCTGGGAAGTAGACCGACTTCTCCATGTCGGTAATTCTCCCCCTGACCTACGCTCAGTTGAATATGAGAATCCCCTTTGCCCTTCAATAAATTGTTTTATCGTGAACCTATACGTCCCGATATTTTAAGTGTAACTTCATCACTGTCGAGCTAGCCAGTTCCTCTGAATCACCTGGCTAAGGACCCATTCTGAATTCAATCTCATACATGCAAATCCCTGAAAACTGTTTGTCAATCTCATAATACAATACGGAACTTCTCTAGGCTTTGACGGTCTTGATCGGCAAGCCCTTAATCCAACAACCATAAAGTATAGCTACCTTGTATCTCCTCAGTGATTCCAAATCATGTCTTCTCATTGGTTCCCTTTGGCTAGTTGTGTAATTATGTCAGTTAATCTTTGTAGTGCCGGACCAGTCTAAGGCATTACCCATGAGCTGCGACCGCAAATACTGCAACTTGAACGGCATCTTGACAAATCGTTTTTCTGTCATCTATCATGGGGGTTCTAAAAAGCTGGATTCACCAAGAAAAAAAAGGCAAAATTTGAAATAAAAAAAAACCTCTGTTACGGTTCCGTCGAACGTTGGTAAATTCCAGTGGTGCAAACATTGTGCAACATATTGACCGGAGTGTGGGTTGTTTTGGGGTAACCTGCGGTTTTTCAACCCCACCCTTGGAATACTACCATTAATGTACTTAACTTATCTTTGTAACATATTCATTTCCTGATGACAATCTAATCATCCTTATCGAATTCGTCATAGCCTGCTGAAGACTTCCCTGGGCATCCTCATCCTCCAATAGCCTGTGGCTCAATGCTGAAATTGCTCCGTTCTAGGCTTTCCCATTTTTTCCCGCCAAAACTCTTCAAGCAGTCCTTTGCAATATCATCGCAGTCTACATTACTGCGTTGGGGCACTAGCCTTGCACCTGTTTACGCATTCTGATCAGATGCCCTTTGTATGCTGCTACGGATCGTTTTAAATTTGTTAACACGTGAACCAGACTCTCCTGAACCCCCCCATCTGCCATTGTCGAAGTTTAAAGGATTGTGACACTAATTGTACTTTTAACCCCCAGTCCCCCCCCACAGCACGTCACGGTGTTAGGCAAATGAATGAACGAGTCCCTTAAGGCTTCTCAAGCAATCTTAAACAATTCCCGTTGGTAAATTGTACTCTACTAGATCAAAAATGTACACTGTTAGCTCTCAACTCCCAATCAAAAATGTGTATCGATTGAACTCTTAATCGAGCACATAACTGTCCAATGCCAGCAAATAAATTACAGGACTTAACCTAGTCCAGGTAAATTCACAAATCCCACATTAACATGAATCCAAGACGATGAAAATCACACAAATACAGAGGTGGCAGTATACAAATTAAATGCACATATGGTTAACACAAGTAAATTCAACAATTCAACTGGGGGGAAACATTAAATAAATAATGGATGTAACCAGCTTGGCCAGAGCCCCAGCTAACTCTGTCTAGCGTGATGAGTGGCTAAGGTAAATCCTAACCAAGCTAGTGTGCTATAAACTTAAAAACCAGCCTAAAAAACTCCCTGTAAATAATAACTAGGTTAAATCTTGTCCCTAGCAACTAATAACCATTGTAAAATTTGCACAAGCCTATCCTAACTGTGGCTACCTTGCAAACCACTGTAAGCTAATTAACACACAAGTCTCCTACACTGGATTACTTGTAAATCACAGTAAATAATTTACTCACAGAGCACTCAGGCCTACACTGGCCTCCTGTAAATTACAGAAATAACACCATCTGTGTATAGTCAGCTTGGGCCTAGTCTCTGTGTAACTTATGTCCTAGTGTGCTAACTACCCTAAACTTTTTTTAAACCGGTTCCTACTGTGGGCCTAGCTCTGATATCTATTAACCCTAACTCTGTAAACAGGTTCCTAACTGTTTGGCCAAGGTATGTACTTATCCTAACTCTGATTACACTGGTTCCAACCTGTGGCCAAGCATGATAGCTTAACCAAGCAATTCCACATCACGTTTTCGGAAGGGTAATACTTTTGTGAAAATTTGTGGAGACAGCCTCCAATGAGTCCGCCTACCCTGGCAAACTACTCTAGTTGACCACCGAGCTCTGAGGTGGGTACCTCCAGCCTCACAAGTGGCTATATGACAGATTTTCCACAAATGATTGGTAATGCAAGAAACCTCGCCGCCTGCATGCACGATAAAGGACTAACTACTTGGTGTTGCCGCAAAATCCTGATCTATCACATCACAACGCTAGCCTTAGCCCCTTTGGTACTCCCCCTCAGAAAACCACGTGCAACCGGGGGACAGTAATCCTGGCCGCTATTTCAATTGGTAATTAGTGTCCTCGGCTGCACCTCCAAATTCCTATAACAAGAGGGTAACATCCCCTAGTACAACTACCAGACTCAGAACTAGCTTCTGATGGGCGCTGAGACACAAGGGTACTTACAGGGCATGCTCTCTCAGTTGCACACCGGGCCCACAGTTAAAACTCACACACACGATCTCCCAAGACACTGGCCAGAACCACGGGAAAAAGTGAAGAACATGACTTACTGTACTGGGGTCTGATGGTAGGAGGTCATCTACGGTTACCTCGAGGTGCTCTCCCAATGTCCCCAGGTCTCAGATGTGAAGACACATGGGGGCGCCGTCTGCTGATCACGGGATGTCTTGTCCAGTTGGTGTCTGTCGTAAGAAGAGCGAGCTGGTCTCCCTTCCAGACCCTCGTCTCTTCGTTCAAACTAGGGCTGCCAGTTCTCCCTAGCTAACTTATCCTAGTGTTTGCCTACATTATCGGCCTATTACTACCTATGTTAAGGTCTTTGGTCTACATTATTATTATCTACATTTGCCTTAGTAAACCTAATATTAATATACTATCAGTAGAACTACCTACTCCTTCCCTGAAGAGTAAATCTATAAATTAAATAAGCTTACCAACAATCGCCAACCAGAGAATGCTTTGTTTGTTTGGGAGGGTTTAAGGGCCGCCCGGCTCGGCCGTCCCATACGGCCATGCTGGATCTGCTGTGGAACTTTAGGGACCAAATAAATTTCCACACACCGAAACAAACGCGATTTTCGCGAAAAAAAAAAAAATTGACGGTAGGCCGGCCGGTGTTCTAGGCCTATATCTCGGAAGTAACTTTTTCACTTATTTCGCTAACCTACACCATTATTAATGATTGTATTGAAATGATTTTCACAGACAATATAAAACAAAGTGTGTGTGGAGAAATTTTCTCCAGGAGGGGGTATCAGCCCCCTTCAGCCCCCTTCAGCCCTTTCAGCCCTGAGGGGCCACTCAGAAGGGGTGAGCGTCTTGTTTACTGCTAGAGTGAGTAATTGATCACAGATGCTATGCCACGTAGTCAAATGACCTCTGCTCCTTGCAGCGGTGTTGCAACGTGTATTTTTATAAGAGACAGTACATCTCTTACTTAGCAGGACAATTAAGGAAAATCCTGCTCCCACTTTATTACCATAGTAAAAATAGTGTACATTGTTGTCTACGCTTAAGACAGCAAGAAACAAACATTCTGCTTTGCTTCATCGAGGAGGTGACAAGGATGCAAGGTACTAGGTCAGCGTTTTTTTTTTTTGTGCTGGGGGCAGTGACGGCATGGAGCGCTGTAGCATCTGGCGAGATTAACTTTGACTCTACTACGAGTGACACTGACGCCAGGATAACCAACAAAGAACACTGATCTGTGCGTTAGTGTGGACAAAGTGTCTCACAAAACACGATAAACATAGGAGAAGTGTGATCAGCTTCTCTTGTGATACATTGTGAACAATAAAGACAAATCTTGTGGAACATAGTGTACCAGTGTGCGTTTCCTAGACAATAGAAGACGTGGACATCCAAGGACACTTCAGCTTCTATCAAGTCACCGATACCTGTCGAAGGTGTTGAGAACACCATAGCTCACGTTACAAAGAGCAAGGAATGTTACGAATTTCTTGTAGATCGGGGATTGCGCAATTCTTGAGTCACAAGGAGTTTGTAATCAACCTATAATCGGCAGTAAGGTGTGGACTTTTGAGTCCAAACAAGTAAGTATTTCGTCAGCCATCATCGAATGAAATATGCTGACATAACACCCCCTAGGGGTAATTTATACTTACAAATTGTATCTCTTGACAGCCCACTGTTGTGATGGTTTTCGACAGCTTCTAGACCTCATCTGCAGGGGCGGCTGTGTAGACGATTTGCTGTCAT
>NW_026491573.1:0-20000 GCF_026875155.1 Cherax quadricarinatus
CTTCGTATCCCATGCTGGCAATTTGATCATGCAAATTGGAACCTTTACTCACAACTAACTGTTTTTAGTGAGGTTCCTTCTTCATCCTCCATTGATGAGCTTTTACACCTCTTCTCGTCCTCCGTTTTAACCGCAGCTTCTCATTCTATACCCCAAACTTTGGGCAGGCACTCTCAGAAATGCGTGCCTTGGTGGTCTCCTGCTTGTGCTCGTGCATTACGTTTGAAACGCGCTGCTTGGGGCAGGTGCCGGTACAATAGAACCACGGAGAGACTTCTTGATTTTAAGCAGAAGCGTGCCCTCGCTCGCCATGTCATCCGTGACGCTAAATGCACTTGCTGGCAAGATTGTCTCCACCATCACCTCTGCTTCCTCTATGAGCGCAGTCTGGAAAAAAGTACGAAAACTGAGTGGTAAATATTCTCCTGACCCGGCTCCTGTTCTGCGGCTTGCCGGTGTTGATATAGCAAACCCACTAGATGTTGCCAATGAAATTGGCAATCATCTGGTCTGTATTTCTCAGGGGCTCCATCTATGCCCCTCGTTTCTTTCCTCAAAGTCTGCCAGAGAGTTAGCACCCTTGGACTTGTCTTCTCTCAGAGAAGAACAGTATAATGTGCTTTTTACAATTCAAGAACTGGAGGCAACACTCTCAGCTTGCCGATCATCGGCAGCTGGGCCCGACGACATTCATATTCGTATGCTACAACATTTACATCAGTCAGCCCTTGCAGTCCTATTACGCCTTTTCTATGTTATTTGGTCACAAGGAGTTCTTCCACAGCCGTGGAAATCTGCCATTGTTCTCCTTTTTCGCAAACCGGGCACTACGGGACATGAAGCCTCCCACTATCGTCCCATTGCTCTTACCAGTGCAGTTTGCAAAGTGATGGAACGTCTGGTAAATAGATGTTTAGTGTGGTATTTAGAGACACACAACAGTCTCTCCACTCGTCAATATGGCTTTCGTAAGGGACGTTCTACCATAGACCCCTTACTACGCTTGGATACGTATGTTCGTAATGCCTTTGCGAATAACCACTCAGTTATTGCCATATTTTTTGACCTTGAGAAGGCATATGACACAACTTGGAGGTATAATATTTTGGCCCAAGCCCACTCCTTAGGCCTCCGAGGCAATCTACCATCCTTCGTTAAGAACTTTTTAACTGACAGACATTTCCGTGTTCGGGATAATAATGTGCTCTCCCCAGACTTTATCCAAGCTGAAGGTGTCCCCCAGGGATGTGTTCTGAGCACAACACTTTTTCTCCTTGCTATAAATGATATGGCCTCTAGTCTTCCATTAAATATTTGGTCATCACTCTATGTTGATGATTTCACTATTGCCTGTGCAGGCGCTGACTGTCACCTCATTACAGTTTCTCTCCAGCATGCGGTCAACCGTGTTTTCAATTGGGCCACCACACATGGGTTTAAATTTTCCAGTACCAAAACTCGCCAAATTACTTTCACTAGACGCTCTGTCATCTCCGATCATCCTTTGTACAGTGGTCCCTCGTTTTTCGTAGTTCTCGGGAATCATAGATTTCGGAAATCATAGGGATATTTTCGTATAAACATGGGCTCGCTAATCATAGGTTTACTCGCGAATAGTAGTTCGTTCGGGATGTGTACGCACGGTGTGAGCGGGGCGGCCTCCCAACCCAGCCAGTCTGGCATTGTTTACCAGTGAGTGAAGGTCCACTCACGTGCTCCTACGAAATATTTCATAATACAGTGGACCCCCGCATAACGGACGCCTTGCATAGCGGACAATCCGCATAGCGGACGCTTTGATCGCTAAAATTTTGCCCCGCATAGCGCCCAAAAACCCGCTCAGCGGCCTTCGTCCGAGACGCGTCCAATGTGCGGCCTGAGCCACGCTCACATGTTCCACGGGTGGCATTGTTTACCAGCCAGCCTCCGCGGTAACATCCAAGCATACAATCGGAGCATTTTGTATTATTACAGTGTTTTTGGTGATTTTTTTCTGGAAAATAAGTGACCATGGGCCCCAAGAAAGCTTCTAGTGCCAACCCTACAGCAATAAGGGTGAGAATTACTATGGAGATGAAGAAAAAGATCATTGATAAGTATGAAAGTGGAGTGCGTGTCTCCGAGCTGGCCAGGTTGTATAATAAACCCCAATCAACCATCGCTACTATTGGTGGTACAGCTGCTGCTGCTGCTGTATCACCATCAGCTGCTGCTGCACTGTCAGCTGCTGCTGCTGTACCACCGTCAGCTGCTCCTGCTGCTGTAGTACCGTCTGCTGCTGCTGTAGCATCATCTGCTGCTGCTGTAGCATCGTCTGCTGCTGCTGTAGCATCGTCTGTTGCTGCTGTAGCATCGTCTGTTGCTGCTGTACCACCGTCAGCTGCTGCTGCTGCTGCTGCTGCTGCTGCTGCTGTAGCATCGTCTGCTGCTGCTGTAACATCGTCAGTTGCTGCTGTAGCATCATCTGCTGCTGCTGTAGCATCGTCTGTTGCTGCTGTAGCATCGTCTGCTGCTGCTGCTGCTGTAGCATCGTCTGCTGCTGCTGTAACATCGTCAGCTGCTGCTGCTGCTGCTGCTGTAGCACCGTTGTTGGTGTGGCTTATTGAGAATACCAAGAAACAATTAACCCCAGAGGATTTGCCACCCAGGATAGCCCAAAAAAGTCAGTGTCATCGAAGACTGTCTAACTTATTTCCATTGGGGTCCTTAATCTTGTCTCCCAGGATGCAACCCACACCAGTCGACTAACACCCAGGTGAACAGGGAAAATGCCTGGAACTAGTGCTCATATTGGTGAATTTAGAGCCAGCAAAGGTTGGTTTGAGAGATTTAAGAATCGTAGTGACATACACAGTGTGATAAGGCCTGTTCTGGAAGAAAATACCAAACAGGACCTACAGTACTCAGGAGGAAAAAGGCACTCCCAGGACACAGTGTCTCATCAGTCATTGCTGCATCTTCAATAAAGGTAAGTGTCATTTATTCTTCATTTAGTAGAGTAGTACATGCACAATATATATTGTGCATGTACTACTCTACTATTGTGCATGTATCCTTCTCTTTGTGTGTAGGAAAATGTATATTTCATGTGGTAAAATTTTTTTTTTCAAACTTTTGGGTGTCTTGCACGGATTAATTTGATTTCCATTATTTCTTATGGGGAAAATTCATTCACATAGCGAACATTTCGCATAACAGCCAGCCCTCTTGCACGGATTAAGGTCGCTATGCGGGGGTCCACTGTACAGTGGACCCCCCGGTTAACGATATTTTTTCATTCCAGAAGTATGTTCAGGTGCCAGTACTGACCGAATTTGTTCCCATAAGGAATATTGTGAAGTAGATTAGTCCATTTCAGACCCCCAAACATACACGTACAAACGCACTTACATAAATACACTTACATAATTGGTCGCATTGGGAGGTGATCGTTAAGCGGGGGTCCACTGTATTCCACTCATTTTAGTGCTTGCAAGTACTAAATAAGCTACCATGGCTCCAAAGAAAGCTCCTAGTGCCAAGCCTGTGGTAAAGAAGAGCTCACCACTGAGGAGCTGCAAGAGCTTCAGCAGGAACAGCAACAGATTGCAGCTCAGAATCTTGCTGCAGAGGAGGAGGAAGAGAGATGGAAGAAGGTGCCTTGAGAAATTAAAGAGATTTTTGCTATGTGGGGTAAGATGGAAAGCTTTATGGAGAAACATCGCCCTGACAAGGTTGTTGCAAGCCACGTTGGCAACATGTGCAGTGACAAAGTCTTGGGCCATTTTAGGGAAGTGTTAAAGAGACGCCAGAAATAGAGCTCTCTCCACAGTTATTTTGCGAGACAGGACTCCAGTGACTCTCAAAGTGGTCCTAGTGGCATTAAGAAACAGAGAAGAGAAGCAACCCCAGAAAAGCAATTGGTACCTGAGGTGTTGATGGAAGGGGATTCCCCTTTCAAACTGTAAACACTTCAATCTCTCTCCTCCTCCAGTCTCCCATACACTAAGAAGAATCTCCAATAAAGGTAAGTGTTATGCTGTTAATGTTTCATTCATCATTTCCCATTGTATTGTTTATGTACTACATCTATATTTCATGTAAAAAATTTTTTTGTTTTAATACTTCTGGGAGTCAGGAACGGATTAATTGTATTTACATTATTTCTTATGGGGAAAATTGATTCGAAAATCGTAGATTTCGATAATAGTAGCAACACCAGAAATGGATTAACTACGAAAAAGAGGGACCACTGTACCTCTATGGCTTCCGTATCCCTGAACGTGATACAGTCAGGTTTCTGGGCCTCCTCTTTGACCGTAGGTTATCCTGGAAACCTCACATTGCCTCTCTGAAGGCAACTTGTCACAGCCGGCTGAACCTTCTTAAAGCCCTTGCTCATCTTTCATGGGGAGCTGATTGTCGAACTCTCCTTTGCCTACATTCCACCCTCATTTTATCGAAACTTGATTATGGTGACCAGATCTATTCAGCGGCCTCTCCTGCTACTCTCTCTAGCCTTAACCCCATTAATCACCAAGGATTACGTTTATGCCTTGGTGCTTTTCGCTCTTTCCCTGTTGAGAGCCTCTATGCAGAAGCGAACGTTCCATCCTTATCCGATCGCTGTGATGCCCATTGCCTTCGCTACTATGTACGCTCTCATGATCTCCGCAATTCTTCCATTTATAGAATGGTCACTGATATTAGTAGACATTATTTGTTCGCCGCTCCGGTTCACTCCGTCCCTTCTCTCTTCGCCTACATTCATTCTTGTCTTCTCTTCAATTACCACCTTTCTATGTTCATGTAGCATCTCACTTTTCCCTACCCCTCTGGGAAGTTCCAGCTGTTCGAGTCTGTTCTTTCTCTCTCCCTTGCTTGAAAGCCCAACTGTCTACGGTCGCTTCCCGCTCTCTTTTTCTTGACCACTTCCACTCTCACTCTCATGCCATTGCAGTGTACACAGATGACTCTAAGTCTTTTGACGGCGTAGGATTCGCAGCAGTGTTTCCGGACAGCGTCGTACGAGGGCATTTACTATCTTCGGCTAGTATTTTTACTGCTGAATTGTATGCCATTCTTGCAGCACTTATCCGTATTGCATCTATGCCTGTGTCATCATTTGTGGTTGTCTCAGACTCCCTTAGGTGGTGACCCTACAGACTTAAACAACTATAGGCCAATATCAAACTTACCATTGCTATCCAAAATCTTTGAGAAACTCGTGCACAGGAGACTATATTCATTTATAACAGCACAAAACATGCTCAACCCCTGCCAATTTGGATTTAGGAAAAATAAAAGCACTAATGATGCAATCATAAAACTGCTAGAACTGCTTTACACAGCATTGGAAAATAAGGAATATCCACTAGGAATTTTTATTGACCTAAGAAAAGCTTTTGACACAGTAGACCACGACATCCTACTCCACAAACTTGACCATTACGGTATAAGAGGCCATGCGCTTGCTTATTTCAAATCTTACCTTACTAATAGGTATCAGTATGTTACCATTAAAGACACAGCATCAACAACACGGCCACTTGATACTGGAGTTCCGCAGGGAAGTGTTCTTGGTCCCCTGCTCTTCCTCATATACATCAATGATCTTCCAAACGTATCCCAACACCTGAAACCCATTCTCTTTGCTGATGACACGACTTATGTCATCTCTCACCCTAATCTTGCCACCCTCAACACCATTGTTAACGAGGAGCTGATCAAAATATCGACTTGGATGACAGCCAATAAACTTACGCTTAACACTGACAAAACCTACTATATTATGTTTGGTAGCAGAGCAGGATATGCACAAATTAACATTAAGATCGACAACATTCTAATTACCAGACATAATGAGGGCAAATTCCTAGGCCTATACCTTGACAACAACCTGAATTTCAGCACCCATATCCAACACACAACCAAAAAAGTATCCAAAACAGTTGGGATCCTCTCCAAGATACGATACTACATGCCGCAAAATGCCCTTCTCACACTATACCACTCACTTATTTATCCATACCTCACCTATGCTATTTGTGCTTGGGGATCAACTGCAGCAACACACCTAAAGCCAATAATAACCCAACAAAAAGCTGCAGTAAGAATAATCACTAAATCCCATCCCTGGCAACACCCCTCCCCCACTCTTCATAGATCTAAACTTACTCCCTGTTCAGTACATCCACACTTACTACTGTGCAATCTACATCCACAGGACCTTAAACTCCAATATCAACCTTGACCTAAAACGCTTTCTTGATAGTTGTGACAGAACCCACAGGCATAACACCAGACACAAACATCTCTACGACATTCCCCATGTCCGACTAAACCTTTACAAAAATTCAATGTATGTCAAAGGCCCTAAAATCTGGAACACCCTACCTGAGAACTCTAGAACTGCAGACACATTCATCACCTTCAAAACTACCATTAGAAAACATCTTATCTCCCTGATAAACCCCATCAACTAACTACACGAATACCACCTGGTGGTTCACACTTGCACTCACTCACCCATTTGACCATAAACAGAAATATTAATCTCAATCTTAAAATAATGAATCCTATGATACTCCAATACTGAAACTATGTACTGTGCCAAAACAAAAGCATTCACATTGCTAAACTCACAAACTAGTATTTAGTCACTTAGCCATAATACCAACTTACCTCATAATTTGTAATATTTTAAAATAAAGAATTAAACTAAGTCTGCCCGAAATGCCTAGCCATGCTAGGCGTTCTAGTGGTACACTCTGTAATCATTCTTTAACTACATGTAAACCACACAACAACCAAATTCTGTAAATTCAACATTGTAATCATTATAGAGAATAAACTCAGTGCTTTACAGGCTATACAGAAATTTGAAACACCTCACCCCTTAGTCCTCTGTATCCAACTTTGGCTACGCCACATCTTTACCAAGCATATAGATATTGTTTTTTGTTGGGTCCCTGGTCATGTTGACATACGGGCATAAAAGGAAACCTCTGCGCGTCAGCAGACTGCCCTACCATTTTCATATAGAGGTATTCCTTTTTAGGGGCTATTTTGCTGCAATAGCTACCTCCCTTCACACCGTTGAAAAAAAAACGTTGGCCCGATGCTCGGTAAAAATTAATTTTTAAAAACCGGTATAGGTTACGGGCCCGTCTTTTGTCACAGTGTCGGGTTGGGAGTACTCTCTCCGTTTCGCTTTGGGCCCATACTCGTCTTATCTGGATATCTCATGGAGAGGCGCCCTGCTCCTCTCTTGAGAATTGTCAGGTTTCCATTATCATGGGGCCACATTCTGTTAGACTGCCCACTTTTAAACGAGATGCAGGATTTACCTCCTCGTGTCTTCCCGCTGCTCTCTTTTTTTTTCCCTTCCGCTGATGGACCCCCTTTCATCCGAACTTCTTTTGATTTTCGACAACAAAACTTCAAAAACTTAAATCCACCCCTTTTCTCCCTAAACTTTTGCTACCCTCTACCCCGCACTACCCCCTGCCCCTGTTTTCGTAACCTACTGATAAACCCCCCCCTTTTTTTTTGCCCCCCAAAACCCCTCGTTTTTTCCTACCCTGCAGGCTGTATAGCCCCTTGTGGCTTAGGCTTTTTTTTTGATTATAATAATAAAAATAATAATCTACCCCGTAAAGTGGTCAAAATTTGCAATTTGGTAATTCTGAAAATTAAAAAAATATGACAATTCAAAATAAGGTCCAGATGAACACTGAAAACATTCCCGGCTCAAAAAAAAAATTTTCTTTGTTTCGTCTCCGGTCCGGCCCCCTTGAAATTTTTACGGCCTTTTTATTTTTGGGTTTTTTTTATCAAAACAAAAAAATGAATTTTCTGTTTGCAGCTATGCAAATTTTAATAATTTTAAAATAATGTCAAACCCCTTCAGAGCTTTAGAAGGCTATTTGGGCAATTTTTTGGACAGTGACATCATTTGTTTTCTTTTGAACTTTTGGGAAAAAAATTTCCCCCCTTTTTAGGCCATTTCAAGTTCCCTTTTTTAAATAAAACCCGTAAAATCACCTCTATTTCTAATATGTTTTCATTCACAAAAGAGACCAAGAAAAAGAAATAAAAACCTAAAATACTACATATGAAAATAGTCACAAAATTTGGATTTAATTAAAAAAAAAAGGTCGGGTTTTTTTTTTTTTTTATGCATGCATGCCAGGATTTTTTTTTAATGGTGCACAGTGACCCCCAAAAACCCATTCTCTCACATGTGGGCCTACCCCTTTCTCCCGCTTGATTTTAAATGCTAGAATTTATGGTATATATACGTCAAAAAGGTACCTTGTAAGACGTAATATACAATGAAAACAGTTAAAAGGGGTTTTAAGGTGTAGCGCTTTAAGTCACTTATCTGACTTTTTTTTGGGGTTTTCCTAGGTTCTTTACCATTAAATCAGGGGAAGAAATGGCCATGTGGTCCCTATAAACCCCAACAACATGGTGCTGCCCCCCATAGCCACAACCCAAATTTATTTAAGTTAATTTAAATGAGGAAAATTGATTCGCAAACGAGCAAATCCCCGTTGAAAAAAAGGTCATGGAAAGGATTTAAAATCGTAGTAAGGTTCCACTGACGATAAAATATGCAATAACCTTTGACTGTCGTGGTCGTATATTTTAAGTCTTAGGGTCCCTGTTTGACATATATACTCATAAATTCTAGCGGCTTCAAATCAAGCAGGAGAAAGCTGGTAGGCCCACATGTGAGAGAATGGGTCTTTGTGGTCAGTGTGCACCATATAAAAAGAATCCTGGAGCATGCAGTGCATAATGAGAAAAAAAACTACGATAATTTTTTTAATTAAAATGCCGACTTTGTGGTCTATTTTCGTATAGTATTTATGGTTGTATTCTTGTTTTCTTGGTCTCATTTGATAGAATGGAAAACATATTGTAGAAATAGAGGTGATGTTGATTGGTTTTACTATAAAAAGAACCTGGAAATGGAGCTCAAAGTAGGGGAAATGTTTGATTTTTGCCGATGTTCAAAAGTAAACAAATGATGCCATTGTCCAATAAATGTCCAACTAGCCATTCTAATATGCAGTCATGAGTGGGTTGATGTTATTTATACAATTATTACAGTATTGCAGTAGTCTGCATAATAGTAAATCTTCTATTTTTTGTTTGAATAAAAATTCAAAATAGAAAGCAACAGTAATATCAGAGGGGCCTGGAGACATGACTTGTGAACAAAGAAAATGTTATTTTAGAGCCAGGAATGTCTGCAGTGTTCATTCTGAACCTTATTTTGAAATTGTCATATTTTTTAATTTTCGTGAAATTGGCCGAATTGCAAATTTCTGACCACATTATTGGGTAGTTGAAATTGGTTAATGGGCAGTTTCTTGTACTCAGTCGATAGAAAAAAATGGAATTCTGAAGAAATAGCTATGAGTTTGACCGACTGGAACAATGGAATTAGCCGAAATTAGGGCTCAAAGTGGGCGAAACCGCCGATTTGTAAATATCGCCGAGGTCGCTAACTTCGCGAGAGCGTAATTCCATCAGTTTTCCATCAAGTTTCGTTTTTTTTGGTGTCATTACAATCGGGAAAAGATTCTTTATTATTTCATAAGAATTTTTTTTTTTTTTGGGGGGGGGGGGAATTTTGCGACACCAGGAGACACCTCAGGACCGGGGGTTGCGACAGTCACGGGGTTAAAACACTTGAAATTTTGGAAAGTTTCCAGACATAATAGAGAGATGTGCTCATGGAGAATGTAAACAAACCAGGTGGGGCGTGGCATATTAGAAAGACGGGTTGCAGTATAGAGAGTTTTGGTCATAATTTGAAATTGCCACATTAGCAGAATGCCGTAAGGTGAAACACCATAAAGTGGGGCCCTACTGCATGTCATCGATATCAGCTAGGCCAGTATACCTTATACATGTACATGTACATACTTGTAAAAATGAAATTATTATTATTATTATTATTATTATTATTATTATTATTATTATTATTATTGATGGGAGTTGTTGCAGTTGCTATTTCCTGATGATACTTTACTTTTGGGAGTTTCTGAAGAGAAGTTGCAGAGGTGGGTTGATGAATTTTGTTAGGTAATAATAATAAGAATACAGTGGACCCCCGGTTTATGATATTATTTCATTCCAGAAGTATGTTCAGGTGCCAGTACTGACCGAATTTGTTCCCATAAGGAATATTATGAATTAGATTAGTCCATTTCAGACCCCCAAACATACACATACAAACACACTTACATAAATACACTTACATAATTGGTCGCATTGGGAGCTGATCGTAAACCGGGGGTCCACTGTACAGTGGAACCGCAGTTTTTGTCCGGTTTGGTTATCATACAATTCAGTTTTCAACTACTTTTTTTTGGCAAAATTTTTCCCATTTTCGTACATCCGATCGGAAACCGTCTGTACCAGACATGTCCGCCTGCCCGCAGGACACGGCTGCTCATACATTTGTGACTCAGTCTGCCTTTGTTACTCGTTCAGTGAGCATTACTCTGCACGTTCTTCCGAAACATTTTGTAATAATCCATTGTTTTTTGTGCTTGCGACTGCTAAATAAGCCACCATGGGGCCAAAGAAAGTTCCAAGTGCGAGCTTTTTTGGTAAAGAAGGTGAGAAACACAATAGAATTGAAGAAAGAACTCAATATTGTGTCTTTGGGGAAGTCCATGGGGTTGGAGGTGAGTGGCCAGGGTGTGGAAGAATTGGTGGACGACCACAGAGAAGAGCTAACCACTGAAGAGCTGCAAGACCTTCATCTGGAACAGCAACAGACCTTAGTTGAGGAAATTGCTTCAGAGGAGGAGGAGGAGGGAGAGAGGAACATTTGTGCAAAGTGAAGTGAGGTGCAAAGTTTTGTGGAGAAATATCACCTTAACAAAGCTGTTGCAGACCGTGTCAGCAACATGCTCAATGACAGTGCCGTGTCCAAGTTTAGGCAAATCTTAAAGAGACACCAGAAACAGGCCTCTCTGGACAGATTTTTTGTGCGACAGGGGTCCAGTGACTCTCAAGCTGGTCCTAGTGACAGTAAAAGACAAAGAAGGGAAGTAACCCCAAATAGGGTTTTGATACCTGAAGTCCTTATAAAGGGGGATTCCCGTTCCAAACAATAACCTCTCCCCCTCCCTCTCCTCTCCTCGCCATCTTCCATACACAAACAAGAGTTTCAGTAAAGGTAAAAGTGATGTTAAATGTTCATTTATCTATTTCATTAGTCATTTATATTTATTTCTCATTGTTTTCTGTATGTAAAACTATAGTTACTTTCAATAAAATGTATTTTTTGTTAATATTTTTGAGTGTCAGAAATGGATTAATTGGATTTACATTATTTTTTATGAGAAATATTACTTCAATTCTCATACAAATTGGTTTTCGGCTGGCCTTCTGGAATGGATTAAAGATGAAAACCGGGGTTCCACTGTAATAATAATAATAATAATAATAATTATGATTCAAGAAATCGTAATGACACGATTGCAAGTACATGTACAGCCTCTCCTCACTTAACGCTGGAGTTCCATTCCTTAGACCTCTTTGGTAAACGAATTCGTTGATAAGTGAGGAGCATACTACGTATAATGGTAATGAGTTTGTGTCAACCATCTTTGATGTTATTTTAATGTCACCTTTTCACCATTTATAACATTTCTTGTATATTTTTAAATGTTTATACAGTAGTGTACTGTATACCGTAATAAGCAGAATAGAGGAAATCAGCTCTTATATACATTATTTAGATATGCATACTGGTCAAAGAGCCCATTGTAAGTCTGAGGAGTAAGTGAGGAGAGGCTGTACAAAGTATACACGCCTAGCTGACATCAGTGACATTCTACTATACGTATAGAAAGCCGCTTTTAAGCAGAGGATTTCGGGCAAATTAGGTCAGTTTTGTCCCAGGATGTGACCCAAACCAGTCTACTAATACCCAGGTACCCATTTTTACTGATGGGTGAACATGGACAACTGGTGTAAGGAAACACGCCCAATGTTTCCACCCTTTCTGGGAATCGAACTTGAACCCGCAGCATGTGAAGCGAGAGCTTTGCCACCAGGCCACGGGCCACCAAAGAAATTAAAGGATAACTTAGGAAAGAGCAAAGTGATGTAGGTAAAAATGAGTTATATAATGAAAGATTGGATGGAGGGAGCATGGATGAAGTGAGTGTGTTCAGATGTTTGGGAGTGGACTTGTTGACAGATAGGTCTATGAAAGATGAGGTGAACCAGGTGAGTGGTGCATTGAGGCATCTTTGGAGATGAAGAGTGTTATCCATGGAGGCAAAGAGGAAAATGCATGAGAATATAGTGATACCAACACTCTTATATGGGTGTGAAGCATGGGTTGTGAATGTTGCAGTGAGGAGGAGGTTGGAGGCCGTGGAGATGTTGTTTCTGAGGGCAGTGTGTGTTGTCAATATGCAGAGAATTTGTAGTTTGGAAATTAGGAGGTGTGGAGTTACTACAAATACATATTATCCAGAGGGCTGGGGAGGGGTTGTTGAGGTGGTTTGGTTAGTTAGAATGGATGGAGTAAAATAAGATAACTTTAAATGTGTATAAATCTGTAGTGGAGGGAAGGTGGGGTTAGGAAGGTTTGGAAGGAGGGGGGTAAAGGAGATTGTGTGCGCGAAGGGGACTTCCGGCAAGCATGTGTGAGTGTGCTAGACAGAAGTGAGTGGAGGCAAAAGATTTCTGGGACTTGATGAGCTGTTGCTAGTGTGAGCAAAGTAACATTTTGTGAAGGGATTTGTGGAAATGTGAGTCCTGGTGAGAAGTGCAGTGCCTGTACTCTACAGGAGGTTGGAATGGGAAGTGCAGTGCCTGTACTCTACAGGAGGGTTGGAGTGGGAAGTACAGTGCCTGCACTCTACAGGAGGGTTGGAGTGGGAAGTACAATGCTTGCACCCTACAGGAGAGTTGAAGGTGGGAAGTACAGTGCCTGTTCTCTACAGAAGGGTTGGAGTGGGAAGTACAGTGCCTGTACTCTACAGGAGGGTTGGAGTGGGAAGTAAAGTGCTTGCACCCTACAGGAGAGTTGAAGGTGGGAAGTACAGTGCCTACTCTCTGTAGGAGCAGAGAATTTGTAGTTTGGAAATTAGGTGGAGGTGTGGGATTACCAAAACTATTATCCAGAGGGCTGAGGAGGGGTTGTTGAGATGGTTTGAACATGTAGAGAGGGTGGACCAAAATAGAATGACTTTGAGAGTGAATAAATCTGTAGTGGAGGGAAGGCAGGGTAGGGGTTGGCATAAGAAATGTTGGAGGGAAGGGGTAAAGGTGGTTTAGTGTGCGAGGGGCTTGGACTTCAGCAAGCATGTGTGAGTGTGTTAGATAGGGACTTGATTCCTGGAGATGGGAAGTACAGTGTCTGCACTCTGAAAGAGTGGGTGTTAATATTGCAGTTTTATAACTGTAGTGTTAAGCATGCCTCTGGCAAGACAGTGATGGAGTGAATGTTGATGAAAGTTTTTTCTTTTTTGGGCCACCCTGCCTTGGTGGGAAATGGCTAATGTGTTAATAAAAAAAATAAAAAAGCATTAATTTATTTATTTTAAACCACTGACTGTCTCGCATTGAGACAGGGGGACCTGAAAAAGAAACACTTTCACCATCATTTACACTGTCACAGTCTTGCCAGAGATGTGCAGATACAACAATTTAGATGTCTCTCTAAACAGCAAATATTTCAAACCTTTCCTTTAAAGTGTAGGCATTGTACTTTCCACTTCCAGGACTCTTAAGTCTGGTTAACAGGTTTCCCTGAATCCCTTCACAAAATATTACCCTGCTCACACTCCAACAGCACGTCGAGTCCCAAAAACCATTTGCCTCCACTCCTATTTAACACGCTCACACATTACTGCTGTACATCCAAGCCCCTTACACACAAAAACCTCCTTTAATCCTCCCTCCCCTCCATCCTTTCCTAGGACAACCCCTACCCTGCCTTTCCTCCACTACACATTTATACTTTCCAAGTCATCCTATTTTGCACGATCCTCTCTAATAACCAAACCACCTCTTTATATACATGTATATAGTTTAAACCAGGTTATATAATTACAGTGGACCCCCGCATAGCGAACTTAATCCGTGCAAGAGGGCTGGTCGTTATGCGAAATGTTCGCTATGCGAATTAATTTTCCCCATAAGAAATAATGGAAATAAAATTAATCCGTGCAAGACACCCAAAAGTATGAAAAAAAATTTTTTTTACCACAAAAAAATGTTAATTTTAGTACACACAAACTGAAAAAGGCATGCACAATTACATGACACTTACTTTTATTGAAGATCTGGTGATGATTGATGGGATGGGAGGAGGGGAGAGCATTATCTTCTTACTGTTTAGAAGGGGAATCCCCTTCCATTAGGACTTGAGGTAGCAAGTCCTTTTCTGGGGTTACTTCCCTTCTTCTTTAATGCCACTAGGACCAGCTTGAGAGTCACTGGACCTCTGTCGCACAACAAAACTGTCCATAGAGCTCTGTACCCTCCCGTTCCTTCAAGACTTTCCTAAAATGGGCCATAACATTGTCAATTGAAATAGTCACCAGCACGGCTTGCAACAGCTGTGTCAGGGTGATTTTCATCCATAAAGGTTTGCAGTTCAACCCACTGTGCACACATTTCCTTAATTTTTGAAGTAGGCACAATGGATTCCACAACTGGCATAGGCTTCTCAGGGTTAGCCCCAAACCCTTCAAAATCTTTCTTAATTTCCATACTAATTCTCACCCTTTTTACCACAGGGTTGGCACTAGAAGCTTTCTTGGGGCCCATGGTCACTTATTTTCCAGAAACAGCACCGAAAACACTGTAATAATACGAAATATTCCGAGTGTATGCTTGAATGTTACCGCGGAGGCTAGCTGGTAAACAATGGGACGGGCGGCACATGCGAGGCTGGCTGAGGGCCCACATTGGACGCGTCTCGGACGAAGTTCGCTGAGCGGGTTTTTGTCTACTATGCGGGGCAAAATTTCAGCGAACAAAGCGTTCGCTATGCGGATTGTTCGCTATGCAAGGCGTTCGCTATGCGGGGGTCCACTGTACTTGAAGGAGTTGACTGATGACGAGTGATGACACTGAACTTCCCCTTCAAACAATGACTCCTACCATACCTCCATTACAATCTTACTAGATGTTACTCCAAATGTACACCACAAGTTAGAGTTGAAGTATACCATGTTATTTTTAATGATGTTTGGCTGAATTACCATTGATAAATTAGACACCTGTGCAGTACTTGGTATCTTTATTGTGGAAACATTTTATTACACAGTGACTTTCTTGGTCCAGTATGGGGAAGAATAGTTGAAGATCAGAAGGAGATAGAGGTAATGAATCCTTCAGCCTGAAGAACTGAGGGACAGATTACCTCAAATTTCTCATCTTCAACCATTCTTCTCTTTATTGGACTGATGAAGCCACTATGCCAATCATTTCTGCAATAAAGATGCCCAAGTGTTGCACATGTGTCTAATTAATCAACTTGTGGGTTCTTTGAATTGTTTATCTGAATTATCATTGTTGGGTTCATGTTAGGCAAGGGTCAGCTGTACAGTAAAGCCTTAACCCTTTGACTGTCGCAACCCCAATTCCTGAAGTGTCTCCTGGTGTCAAAAAATATTAAAAAAAAAAAAAAAAAAAAAAAAATTCTTATGAAAATGTTAAGATTAATTTTCTCATTGTTTTAAAGCCCCCCCAAAAAAAAAAAAAAAAAAAAAAATTTTGCGATCAGTACTTACCAAGATATAGGGGAGTAAAGTTGGCAGAAAATGAGCCACGTATGGCAACAGCAGTGAATGCTGCTCACCCGGTAAACTTTGATTTACTTGCATTCGAAGGTTTTTTGTTTTTTCACTATTTTATTTTTTCACATAACTTATGTGGCCTGTGAGACCAAAGTATGGTGCAATGTACATATACTATATACTCGTTAAATGTAACACAATAATAGCAAAAACATTAGTATCATTATATTGTTTACAAAACTTGTTTACATAAATGAACAATATAAAATTTTTTTTATTGCTATTGTTCTATAACATACAGTGGTCCCTCGTTTTTCGTAGTTAATCCATTCCTGGAGTTGCTACTATTATCAAAATCTACGATTTTTTAATAAATTTTCCTCATAAGAAATAATGTGAATACAATTAATCTGTTCCTGACACATGAAATATAGATGTAGTACATAAACAGTACATTGGGAAATGATGAATGAAACATTAACAGCATAACACTTACCTTTATTGGAGATTCTTCTTCATGTATGGGAGACTGGAGGAGGAGAGAGATTGGATTGTTTACAGTTTGGAAGGGGAATCCCCTTCCATCAACACCTCAGGTACCAATTGCTTTTCTGGGGTTGCTTCTCTTCTCTGTTTCTTAATGCCACTAGGACCACCTTGAGAGTCACTGGAGTCCTGTCTCGCAAAATAACTGTGGAGAGAGCTCTGTTTCTGGCATCTCTTTAACACTTCCCTAAAATGGCCCAAGACTTTCTCACTGTACATGTTGCTAACATGGCTTGCAACAACCTTGTCAGGGTGATGTTTCTCCATAAAGCTTTCCATCTTACCCCACATAGCAAAAATCTCTTTAATTTCTGAAGAAGGCACCTTCTTCCATCTCTTTTCCTCCTCCTCTGCAGCAAGATTCTGAGCTGCGATCTGTTGCTGTTCCTTCTGATATTTTTCTTAAATTCAATCGTATTTCTCACCTTCTTTACCACAGGCTTGGCACTAGGAGCTTTCTTTGGAGCCATGGTAGCTTATTTAGTACTTGCAAGCACTAAAATGAGTGGAATATGAAATATTTCGTAGGAGCACGTGAGGGACCTTCGCTCACTGGTAAACAATGCCAGTCTGGCTGGGTAGGGAGGCCGCCCCTGTTCACACCGTGCGTACGTGTCCCAGACGAACTACTATTCGCGAGTCAACCTATGATTAGCGAGCCCATGTTTATACAAAAATATCCCTATGATTTCCGAAATCTATGATTCCCGAGAACTACGAAAAACGAGGGACCACTGTATATACAAATGTACAATCACTGGACACTTTCCTAGAACTGCTGCAGCTTGTGGAATTCTTTGAAACATGGGTGTATGCACATTGGTACTTTACACTCCTCACACATAAAACGAGTGTCTCTGCATTTTTGTGGGCATTTTGTGGTATGCGCACAGACAAAACACCTCTTTTGAGCACTTTTCTTGAAAGTAGTAGGAGGCAGTTGTATGGGGTAGTGATCACCAGGCCTCAGACAAGAAGGCATGTGTTGATAATTTTGTGGGCACTGGTCTATTGCAAGTGTCGTTCCCTGGTACAGTGGACCCCCGGTTTACGATATTATTTCATTCCAGAAGTATGTTCAAGTGCCAGTACTGAATGAATTTGTTCCCATAAGGAATATTGTGAATTAGATTAGTCCATTTCAGACCTCCAAACATACACGTACAAACGCACTTACATAAATACACTTACATAATTGGTCGCATTGGGAGGCGATCGTAAAGCGGGGGTCCACTGTACTTGAATATTATTTGTCTGATGACTGACAAACAAAATTCACCATATTTGGGTTTGTTGTTGGTCTTCAACTTACACATATTATAAGCATTCAGCATGGAAATGTCAAGAAGATGGAAAAAGAGTTTTATTTACCACTTAAAACTCTTGCAAACACAATCAGCAAACCCAATCTGCATGTCACATTTGTCCACTAAGTATATATTGAGGTTGTAGTCCATCACAGCTGCAGGTTTTACAATGGGTTCATTGGTCTCTCTATTCTGATTGCCAGTGTCTACCATTTCGTGTCAGTGAACTGATGTCAACAATGTGACATCACGTTTGTCATGCCACCGAAATGCCGTGATGTCATTGGCAGCAAATGCCTGAACATCACCTCTACAAGTGCCTGTGTCGAACCTAGGCATATGTTTACGATTTTCACGCACTGTGCCACACGTCTGTCATGTTTACTCACAAGAAATCCCTGAGTAAAGGGCTTGTGTACCAATTATCAGTATATAAAATATGCCCCTTACCAAGATATGGTTCCATCATTGTTCTAACCACATCACCAGAGATACCCAGTAACTTCCTGGTATCTTGCAATGTATTACTGCCAGTGTACACAATTATATCCAAAACCAGACCACTTTTGCAATCACACAGTACAAATAACTTTATACCAAAGTGTTTCCTCTTGCTTGGTATGTACTGCTTGAATGAGAGTCTGCCTTTGAACAAAATCAAAGACTCATCAATAACAAGCTTCCTGAAGGGATAGAAATACATACAGTACTTTTGTTTCAGGTACATAAACACATTCCTGATCTTATATAACCTGTCGCTTCTGTTAGGCCTTGTTGTGTCTGAGAAGTAATAATAATAATAAAGTTTATTTCTTTGTAAAGGTTACATTGTGTAATTACAATTTTGATTTGCTATCCACTAATATGCTGAGGCATTTTGGGCAAACTAATCCTAATACATAGTAATTAATTAAAACTAGTTAAGATAATAGCACATAGTAATTATACTTTAAACATGGAATAGTGGTTAGCTGTTTTACAGTCTTATTTGAACTTAATAAATATTATGTAAACTTAGTACAAAATCTAACTTTCAAGTAATGGTGCAGGTGTAGCATATGTAACAGTAGTACAAATCGATTCACTTGTATAATATTGTCGAAAACTGGGGTTGAAATCAGGCAGCCTGTCGACCAGTATGTGTTGACACTGTGCTTATACACATGTGGCATAAGCATTATTGTGGCAAAGAACAGATACATCTCTTCCACAGTTGTGTCCTTCCACTGGTGTAGGCATGATCTTGGTAAAAGAATTGTGTTTGCCATGGTGTGCTCGAAGTATGTATTGCTTTCCCTGACAATAATGTCCATCAGGGGTTCATCGAGAAATAACTGAATCATTCCAGTTCAGTAGCATTGTTCCCAAGTGTGCATGATGGCCATATTCCACTTTGTATTTCATTAAAGTGATGGGGACTGGGAACAAAATTGTCACCTTGCTGCCAATCCCAGATGCAGTCTGCTGGTGGGCACTGGATATTTACAGGTAGTTGTGGTTGTGAAGGTTGTGGTTGTGCAGGTTGTGGTTGTGGATGTTGTGGGAGTGTGGGGGTGGTTGAGGGTGGTTGTGGCTGTGCTGAGTTAGCAGCTTGGGTAGTAGCATGGCTGGTGCCACATGACTCATGCTACCGCCAATACCACCACCACCTGCTGCCCCATGCACATTATTCATCCCCATCATAACAATATCGTCATCTTCACTATCAGTTCATGGTGTTGGGCCACAGGATGTACTCCAAGCTTTACTCCTTGCCCTTGGAATAGCATATGGCACACTACCGGAATGCATGCTGCGTCGTACATACTGCCGCTTCACTGAGGAATGTTCACCCTCACTGTCGCAATGAAAACTGCTTTCAGTAGCTTGGAAATCACTATCACTTTCACTGTTCACATCTGAGTCCTGTACACAGGGAAATAGTTTCCTCTTTCATCCTGGTACATGTGAACATGAAAGAGAAGGCCCAGCGCCAGAAGTGGAGGGTTGTGGGTCATCTGGATTTTCATCACTAATTACATTATCCTGGGCACTGTTTTCGGCCACACCCTCTCCAAAACCATAAAACTCACTTTAACTGGCACTTTCATCACTGTTAGAGCTATCACTTCAGAACAAAAGACCTCCAATCCGCTTAGGAGTGAGGTACTTATTACTGCGAGGCATGGTGAACAAGGACTACTGGAATGGCACTCCCACAATGCACCACTGAGTCCTCAATTTTTTCACAGTGCGCACACCCACCACACAGATCCATTCTCTCACATGTAGGCCTATCAGCTTTCTCCCGCTTGATTTGAGGCCGCTAGAATTATGTGTATTAATATGTCAAACACGGTGGCTAGTAAGATGTATATATACAACTGAAACAGTC
>NW_026491573.1:22500-92796 GCF_026875155.1 Cherax quadricarinatus
TCCACTACAGACTGATACACTCTTGAAGTCATTCTGTTTCGCTCCATTCTCTCTACATGTCCGAACCACCTCAACAACCTTCCTCAGCCCTTGGACAACAGTTTTGGTAATCCCGCACCTCCTCCTAACTTCCAAACTACGAATTCTCTGCATTATATTCACACCACACATTGCCCTCAGACATGACATCTCCACTGCCTCCAGCCTTCTCCTCGCTGCAACATTCATCACCCACGCTTCACACCCATATAAGAGCGTTGGTAAAACTATACTCTCATACATTCCCCTCTTTGCCTCCAGGACAAAGTTCTTTGTTTCCACAGACTCCTAAGTGCACCACTCACTCTTTTTCCCTCATCAATTCTATGATTCACCTCATCTTTCATAGACCCATCCGCTGACACGTTCCACTCCCAAATATCTGAATACGTTCACCTCCTCCATACTCTCTCCCTCCAATCTGATATTCAATCTTTCATCACCTAATCTTTTTGTTATCCTCATAGCCTTACTCTTTCCTGTATTCACCTTTAATTTTCTTCTTTTGCACACCCTACCAAATTCATCCACCAATCTCTGCAACTTCTCTTTCAGAATCTCCCAAGAGCACAGTGTCATCAGCAAAGAGCAGCTGTGACAACTCCCACTTTGTGTGTGATTCTTTATCTTTTAACTCCACGCCTCTTGCCAAAACCCTCGCATTTACTTCTCTTACAACCCCATCTATAAATATATTAAACAACCACGGTGACATCACACATCCTTGTCTAAGGCCTACTTTTACTGGGAAAAAAATTTCCCTCTTTCCTACATACTCTAACTTGAGCCTCACTATCCTCGTAAAAACTCTTCACTGCTTTCAGTAACCTACCTCCTACACCATACACTTGCAACATCTGCCACATTGCCCCCTATCCACCCTGTCATTACGCCTTTTCCAAATCCATAAATGCCACAAAGACCTCTTTAGCCTTATCTAAATACTGTTCACTTATATGTTTCACTGTAAACACCTGGTCCACACACCCCCTACCTTTCTAAAGCCTCCTTGTTCATCTGCTATCCTATTCTCCGTCTTACTCTTAATTCTTTCAATTATAACTCTACCATACACTTTACCAGGTACACTCAACAGACTTATCCCCTATAATTTTTGCACTCTCTTTTATCCCCTTTGCCTTTATACAAAGGAACTATGCATGCTCTCTGCCAATCCCTAGGTACCTTACCCTCTTCCATACATTTATTAAATAATTGCACCAACCACTCCAAAACTATATCCCTACCTGCTTTTAACATTTCTATCTTTATCCCATCAATCCGGCTGCCTTACCCCCTTTCATTTTACCTACTGCCTCACGAACTTCCCCCACACTCACAACTGGCTCTTCCTCACTCCTACAAGATGTTATTCCTCCTTGCCCTATACACGAAATCACAGCTTCCCTATCTTCATCAACATTTAACAATTCCTCAAATATTCCTTCCATCTTCCCAATACCTCTAACTCTCCATTTAATAACTCTCCTCTCCTATTTTTAACTGACAAATCCATTTGTTCTCTAGGCTTTCTTAACTTGTTAATCTCACTCCAAAACTTTTTCTTATTTTCAACAAAATTTGTTGATAACATCTCACCCACTCTCTCATTTGCTCTCTTTTTACATTGCTTCACCACTCTCTTAACTTCTCTCTTTTTCTCCATATTACTCTTCCCTCCTTGCATCACTTCTACTTTGTAAAAACTTCTCATATGCTAACTTTTTCTCCCTTACTACTCTCTTTACATCATCATTCCACCAATCGCTCCTCTTCCCTCCTGCACCCACTTTCCTGTAACACAACTTCTGCTGAACACTCTAACACTACATTTTTAAACCTACCCCATACCTCTTCGACCCCATTGCCTATGCTCTCATTAGCCCATCTATCCTCCAATAGCTGTTTATATCTTACCCTAATGCCTCCTCTTTTAGTTTATAAACCTTCACCTCTCTCTTCCCTGATGCTTCTATTCTCCTTGTATCCATCTACCTTTTACTCTCAGTATAGCTACAACTAGAAAGTGATCTGATATATCTGTGGCCCTCTATAAACATGTACATCCTGAAGTCTACTCAACAGTCTTTTATCTACCAATACATAATCCAACAAACTACTGTCATTTCGCCCTACATCATATCGTGTATACTTATTTATCCTCTTTTTCTTAAAATATGTATTACCTATAACTAAACCCCTTTCTATACAAAGTTCAATCAAAGGGCTCCCATTATCATTTACACCTGGCACCCAAACTTACCTACACACCCTCTCTAAAAGTTTCTCCTACTTTAGCATTCAAGTCCCCTACCACAATTACTCTCTCACTTGGTTCAAAGGCTCCTATACATTCACTTAACATCTCCCAAAATCTCTCTCTCTCCTCTGCATTCCTCTCTTCTCCAGGTGCATACACGCTTATTATGACCCACTTCTCGCATCCAACCTTTACTTTAATCCACATAATTCTTGAATTACACATTCATATTCTCTTTTCTCCTTCCATAACTGATCATTTAACATTACTGCTACCCCTTCCTTTGCTCTAACTCTCTCAGATACTCCAGATTTAATCCCATTATTTCCCCCACTGAAACTCTCCTACCCCCTTCAGCTTTGTTTCGCTTAGGGCCAGGACATCCAACTTCTTTTCATTCATAACATCAGCAATCATCTGTTTCTTGTCATCCGCACTACATCCACGCACATTTAAGCAACCCAGTTTTATAAAGTTTTTCTTCTTCTCTTTTTTAGTAATTGTATACAGGAGAAGGGGTTACTAGCCCATTGCTCCCGGCATTTTAGTCGCCTCATACGACACGCATGGCTTACGGAGGAAAGATTCTTTTCCACTTCCCCATGGACAATAGAAGAAATAAAAAAGAACAAGAGCTATTAGAAAAAAGAGAAAAACCTAGATGTATGTATATATATATATGCATGTGCGTGTCTGTGAAGTGTGACCAAAGTGTAAGTAGGAGTAGCAAGATATCCCTGTTATCTTAGCGTGTTTATGAGACAGAAAAAGATGTGCATAAATATGTGCATAAATTCAAGGAGTACATAGAGGCTGAAGGATTGAAACCTGAACAAGTGTTTAATTGTGACAAAACAGGCCTGTTTTGGAAGAAATTACCAAGCAGGACCTACATTACTCAGGAGGAAAAGCTACCTCAAGTCCTAATGGAGGGTAGGTAAGACACATAGGCAACAGTTAGGCAACTTTATTCCGAAACGTTTCGCCTACACAGTAGGCTTCATCACTCGAATACAGAAAGTAGGCAGGGACAGTAGAGATGTGAAGACGATGTAATCAGTCCATCACCCTTGAAGTCGTAGAATTTGAGGTTGTCAGTCCCTCGGCCTGGAGAAGTTCAGTTCCATAGTCAGGAACTATCTGAAGATCAAGCGACAGTGCGGAGACTTAAATACTGTTGGAAGGAGAGGTGTAGAGTAGTAGTAGTAGTAGTAGTAGTGAGAATGTAGCCACTGAGAGGTCAGGTCCCTCTCAGATTCAACAGTTCTCACTTGGAAGGGTTGTCTAAGGCATTTTCTGTACCAAGAGGCCATATGTTGCAGTGTCTGACAAGATGAACATCAAAATGGTATACAATACCGACAGGTTGGTAGGTAAGACACATAGGCAACAGTTAGGCAACTTTATTCTGAAACGTTTCGCCTACACAGTAGGCTTCATCAGTCGAATACAGAAAGTAGGCAGGAACAGTAGAGATGTGAAGACGATGTAATCAGTCCATCACCCTTCCGACAGTATTTAAGTCTCCGCACTGTCGCTTGATCTTCAGATAGTTCCTGACTATGGAACTGAACTTCTCCAGGCCGAGGGACTGACAACCTCAAATTCTACGACTTCAAGGGTGATGGACTGATTACATCGTCTTCACATCTCTACTGTTCCTGCCTACTTTCTGTATTCGACTGATGAATCCTACTGTGTAGGCGAAACGTTTCGGAATAAAGTTGCCTAACTGTTGCCTATGTGTCTTACCTACCAACCTGTCGGTATTGTATACCATTTTGATGTTCATCCTAATGGAGGGGGATTCCCCTTCTAAACAATAGGTTCAACACTCTCCCCTCTCCCATCCCATCAATCATCACCAGATCTTCATTAAAGGTAAGTGTCAATTATTCTATTGTTATTATTCTGTTGTTATTATTTATTGTTATTGTTGTTATTGTAATTATTCTATTGCATTAAACTTAATATATCATGTGGTAAAAGTTTTTTTTTTCATACTTTTGGGTGTCTTGCATGGATTAATTTGATTTCCATTATTTCTTATGGGAAAAATTGATTCGCTTTCCGATAATTTTGGTTTACGATGAGCTCTCAGGAATGGATTAATATCGCGAACCGGGGGTCCACTGTATAAGTGAAGTTTCTTTCTTGAAAGTTTCAGCGCTGGGAGTGATTTTTAATTATCTCTAGTTAGTTTATTTTAATACTCTATATTAACCCCTTAACTGTCCAAATGTGGACCTGCATTCTTACCTCTAGCACTCCAAATGTAGATCTACGTTTAATTTTTCCTGCCTTCAAATTTGGTGTGATAAGCTTGAGTGGCCTAGGCATGAGAGAATGGGTCTGGGGCACTCATTGTGTGCTCTATGAAAAAAAATCGGGGACCACGTGGTACCACATGGTTAGCACCAGTTAGTTTCAGCTCCATCCTGGGTCAACATCACGGCAAACCCTCATGATTCACTCATGCTTTGGCGTATTAACACTCTTTTATTTGAGGAAAGTGATATAGAATGTCAGTTTAGTGGATCTGAGACCGATGTGGCCACGAATGATCAAGGAATTTTGTGAAATATTGACAATAACCAGATGACCCTCAGTCCATCACCTCTGGGGTGGCCAGTGGGGCCACGCAAGACCCTTAGCCAAGCACGTCTGGTGTGGCCAGTGTGGCCATCCCAGACCCTCACCCAAGCACCTCTGGGGTCACCAGTGTTACAACTCAGAGGCTACTACACAAGAGGAAATTTATCATATTCTCTCATTTTGTGAATGATGAGAGCGAAAGTGATATAAGTGATGATGAGATTGATTTTATGCCCATAGATGAATCGTCAAGTGAGAGTGATGCACATTATTCCCCAGTGAAGTGTATATTTAGGTGTCATCGCCTACGTTCAGGCAGTGTGCCATATGCAGTGACCAAGGGTCGTGGGAGGTCACGATTGAAAACCCCAGCAACTGATAGTGATCATGAAGGTGAATACGCAGGGATGGAGGATGAGGTGGTTGTGGGTGGCATGGTGCCTGGACTGCATGGCGCATTTGGTGGGCATACAAAGGACCACCCAGCACCCCTCAGGGTTCTTAAATGGAGATTTCGAGGGTTGAAGGTAGACACACTTGTTGGATGGTAACATATATTGTCAGACTGAGATGATGAGAAATGGAGCCCAGCCTTGCCGTGTTCTTGTCTGGATGGTCTGCCGCCGAGTGAGAGGGAGGCAGAGGTATGAGCCTACACATGCGCATCCCGTGACGTCACACAAAGTCACAGGCCTACAAGGGATCTCCTATCTAAAGCACATGGATGATACTAATATGCTATGCTATATAACACAGGGATCAGCAACTATGCTGACAGCTCGGTCATGTTACGTATGTCGTCTCGACATACACTACTATCTATAGGCTGAACAGGCAGGCGGTTCTGGGCTGATTCTATACAATAACAAATTCATATATAACTTAGAACTAATGGATGGTATCATAATGGATGTTACAACATGAGTTTTACGTAATGAGTTACAAACTATAAAAACAAATCATTGTACAATATGGATGGAATTGATCGATCGATCTGTATTCAAGCACTCTACGGATTCTGAGGAAGAATAAATATACATATACGAGGTGAAATTAACAGCAAAGGCATCTGGTGCACTCAGACTATTACTGTCAAATTCTCAGAATACGGAGGGAACGTGAACATGAAAATTTCTGACAACTAATCAGCTAATGACAAAACACACAGTTGATAATTTCATTCATCTCGGACATCTAATTATACAGGCTGTTTACACTTAAACCCAATTCTGCGAGGGTAAGGTTTACATATGCAGAATGGTTATCATCTCTGGGAGGATCGAATTCCTCTGCAATGGCTAACACATGCCTTGACTGAGGACAGTCTGAACGAGTATCTACAAAAGATACAGCTACAATCACTAGTGACTGTGGAATTACTAATTCTTCTGCTAGGAGTACTCATCTCGGCTATTCGATACAGTAATTCTTGGCTCATTACAAAGTCACTAATGGGTGCTGGTGGCTTCACAGTAAGAATAAGATCTTCCTGGAGCAGGAATCGAATCACACCAGAACACAAGGGTATCGGTTCTTCTTACTGGAGGAATGAACAAACTCGGTGGAGTGGATGACTCCCCCCGGTTGAAAAAATTAACGCTTTAACACGCAATATGAGCAAGGGAGAACGAATCTACTATCTCAAACTGCAAGCACAGGAGAAAATAAATGAACACGGTCAACAATGCTGATATTCAATCTGAGTCGCACACAGTGACACGAGGTATTCAGCTATAAAGAAACTACACTTACAAACGTTAGCAACACGTGAAAGTTACTCGAGAAATAACTTCTTACAATGCATGATTACTGTCAACTAGGATGGGATCACCATCTGGAACATTAGGAACAACAACAGACACTCTAGTGAGAACACTAGCTGTAACAGAGACGTCTTTCTGCAGACAGCATGTCACATCAACAAGAGATGGCATTACTAGTTTCAAGTAATCGTTTTCTGACAAGGCATCCCCTGTGGAGAAACTACTACTCGAACTAGCAGTCATTGCAGGGATAGGCTGTGCACTCAAGGCAGTTTGAGTGTCCTCGGACACTTGAGGCAATGGAACACTATCCTGCAAGTCTGAAGGTGTAGGTGGAACACAGATGGGAGTGACAGAATTACTAGTGCCTGACCGCTCGGCTACGTTAATAAGTAATTCACGGATCTATAGGAACTTAATCTGAACTTCACATTTCGCAGCACTTTAACAAATCTCAGATACAAGCTGTGAGAACAAACACATTGCTCAAGGGCTAGATATTGTCTTTCAGTCAGTAAGGGAATGTTGGTACTGTGGACTGATTCATATTGACTTTGACTGGAATGATACACTAAGTGAACGTTCAGAAGTGACTGGGACATCTCAGTGAACTTACTGAAGGACATAAAGACAAGAAAAATGGAGAGAACAAAAGAAAATGGTAACTGAGGAACACACAACACAGTGAACTTAAATGGGAAGAAAAAAAAAATTGCTTAACTATTCTGCATAAGTAATTAAAAATTGACAGGTTACACAGTAAGTAAAGAACTCACACAAGAAAAATATGCAACTGAATGAACAACACTTGAAAATGAAGAGAACTTGTGCTTTACTCAAATCTAATTTGCTCAACTTTTACTTTAAAATTGAATAAATGGCACAGTGAGTTGTCTTTACTTTCAATGCAACAGGGAAATACACAATAAAATGATAAAATGGACTCAATAAAACTTGTGCAAAAAATTAAAACAGAGACACAATTCACTGAAACAAAATAAAATGACACAGAATAAAATATTATGCACAGAACAGAGCATATGAAACTGCACTGAAATAAACTGTTGCAATATTGCAAATAATTGCTAATCAAAAAAGTATTGCACAACACTGCATAAAATTTCTGCAAGAAAAATTTTAATGGCAACACAATATTTGCACAAGAATTATTGCAAAATGAGTCAATGTGCAATAATAAAAAAATTATTACACACTCAAGGAAAGAAATATATCAAGGAATGAACACTTTAACTCTTAACTGCACTTAAACAACACTTAACAAGCAAAAGAACAATTTACTTTAAAAGAAGAACTTAAAAATTGCACTAAGAGTGAATTTGTTCAATAAAACATAAAAAATAGGTGCTAAAACACATAAAAAAAGTTTGAACACTTACAGTGATGCAGAACACAACACATCAACAAACACAGTACTAGAATTTTCTTGCAATGAAACTTGATTTGTGAAAAAAATTTTGTAAAAAATGATTTCTTGCTTGCACAAAATAATGGCACTATTGTCTGTGGAAATAAGACAAATTAGACACTGGCTAAATGAAAGAATATGAACACAAGAATGTTCAACACACAGGGAACAAAACAAAAATACACAAAAGCTGGGAAGAAAAAAGAAATATAACAGACAACACTGAGTTGTGATGCAGAATATGAGGTGACAAATTTACTGAAATACTTCACTGGAATACTGAGAACACTAGGTGATTCTGAAGTGTAAACACAAGTTCTATACTGCTCATATGTTGCACACACAACAAAGGAAACACTAAGTACTTACTTCAAGTGTATAAAAAGATACACAACACAACAGACATAAGATAATGCATGCAAATTAACACTGAATTAAGAAGAGAAAAAGGAATATTGCAATCAGTACATGATAAACACTGAGTCTGATCAAGAGTCACTGAATGTCACTAAGAGAAAAATCACTGGAAACACAAAAGAAATGTCTCAACACTCGCAAATGTCTCTATGAAAAAAAAATATTATCGCTGTAACGACTTGGTGAAGAATGAGGTTGATAGATTGTTTATATCGTCTTGCTGCTGTCCTCTGCACACGTGATCGTAGAATTGCGCTTACATCGATGATAGACTTCACACAGGAGGCTTTTAACGGTGGCGCCACTGTCGAAGACACACTCTAGCTCTTGACCCCCTATGTGGTCCTTAAAATATGGTGCTACAACCCTTAGCAGTGCACCAAAACACTGAAGAAGTAGGTGAGTGGGTAATGGCTGAGTGAGGCGTCTGAGGCCGCGTGGTGAGTGTAGTTGGGTTTGTGGGTTAACAGGGCTAAGACCGGCAATGGTGCGACACACGTGGTCGTGAGTGTTGGGCCTATGGGTTGAACGGCGTAAGTCTCACTGAGAACAGCCACACTGCCGCGAAGATATTTCTAAGCCGACTGGCTTAAAAGAAACCCACGAAATACTACAACACCACAAGGATGAAAAAAAGAGCACTCAGGATGGCTTGGAGCTTGAATCACAAGCGATGAAGACTACTCACGTGGCTTACTTGAGTACTGGGGTAAGACACCTGGGTTAGTTGCTAGCTGGCTTATCTTAACCCTTCACACAGAATAGCTTGATAACGTCACAAGAACATTTTTGTCGATGAGTCCTTGATTCTGTTCAAGGGGCAGCACTTACCAGCACTTACCAGCCTGATAAGAAGGTCAAAAAAATTGTATTATGAAAATAGATTACATAACATCAAAGGTGATATGAAAAAAACCCTGGAAAACTCTGTCTGAAATTCTTGGAACTAAAAAGTTATCCAAAAACAAAGCAATCAAACTAACAAAATCAGATGAACCCCTACTCACTCCAACCAAAACAGCAAACAGACTTAATGTTTTCTTCTCCACCATAGGAAAAAATCTAGCAAACAAAATACCAAGCACAAACGCCCGTCCATCAGACTACCTCATAGGAAACCCTACCCAAATACGCTATTCCTAGCTCTAACCAACCGCTCTGAAGTTATGCTCATCATAAACACCCTTAAAAACAAGGCAGGAGACATAAACAACTTGCCTGCTTTTATGTACAAAAAAGCTTCTCAAGTATTGTCAATAATTATTGCAACGCTCTTTAACAAATCCGTTGAATCATCTACCTTCCCAACAATCTCAAAAATCGAGGGTCACTCCGATCCATAAAGGAGGTGACCAAGCTGACTTGAATAACTATAGACCAATATCTAACTTACCACTGCTCTCTAAAATCTTTGAAAAATTAATTCATAGACGGATCTATTCTTACCTCGTTTCACACAACATATTAAACCCTTGTCAGTTTGGATTCAGGAATAATAAAAGCACAAATGACGCTATCATACACATGCTAGAACTAATTTTATACCGCACTTGAAAAGAAAGAAGTCCCGCTGGGCATTTTCATTGATTTACGTAAAGCTTTCGATACATTCGACCATGAACTACTGTACTCCAAATTAATGCACTATGGTATCAGGGGCCACTCCCTCAACTACCTAAAGTCATACCTTAGTAACAGAACTCAATATGTGTATGCAAATGATGCAAATTCTCCACCCAACCAATCACAGTAGGAGTCCCACAAGGAAGCATCCTTGGACCACTCCCTCTTTCTCATCTACATCAATGATCTACCCAATGCATCACAGCTACTCAAAACCCATATTATTTGCAGATGACCCTAATATGTATTTTCCCACCCAAACGCAGTCATACTAGAAAACACAGTCAATGCTGAATTACAGAAAATATCTGCCTGGATGATGACTAACAAACTTACCCTGAACACTGATAAAACCTATTTCATTCAGTTTGGAAAACAAAGCTGCTAATGATCCAATCAACATTACGCTAAATGGATCATCAGTCACAAGACTCACAGAGGGAAAATTCCTAGGTATCCACCTTGACAGTAGCCTTAAGTTCCGGACACACATACAACAAATCACCAAGAAAATCTCCAAGACTGTAGGCATACTATCAAAGATAAGGTACTACATTCCACAATCAGCTCTCCTGGCACTGTACCATTCACTCATATACCCTTATCTTACATATGGAATTTGTGCATGGGGATCAACAACATCCAGTCACCTAAAACCCCCAATAACCCAGCAAAAGGCAGCAGTAAGAATGATAACAAATTCCCACTCCCACCAGCATACTCCACCAATTTTTAAAAGTCTGAATCTGCTTACCATTAAGAACATCCATACTTATTAATGTGCCTAATACATACACAGAACAATACACACAAATATAAACCCTCCACTCAAACTTTTCTTCACCAACCTAAACAGGACACATGACCACAACACAAGACACAGATCTCTTTTTGATATACCTCGTGTCCATATCACACTGTGTAAAAACTCTATGCACATAAAGGGCCCCAAAATATGGAATTCATTACCAGAAGATATTAAAGTAACCCAGTCTGAAAATCAATTTAAGACTCTTCTCAAAAGCCACTTAATCACCCTAGACTAAATGCTAAATACTCAGTACACATTTACTCACCTATGTACTCCCACATCATAACTGAAACAATCACATTGAACCTTTTATCCATTGTTGACAGGAATATAATTGAACCATTGTTTTTCACATTATACAAATTCTGACTCATTTATAATTAATATCCTATTGTACAACTATGAAATAATTACTTTCCTGCTGTACAACTATGATATACTACTACTTAGTATTAAGTAGAATGTAAGCCAATAATGTTAAGTTGGCCCATAATGCCCAGGCATAATAGAGGCTCTCTTTGCATTGCATCCCACTATTGTATATACACAATCTCAATGTACTGTTTGCAAAGACATTAAATAAATAAATAAATAAATAAATAAACAAACGTGTGTTTGTGATAATATCATTAATAATTTCATACATAATGTTTGTGTTTAAACAACAATTGGCTATCAGATCAAAAGATCTGCTGTAAAACATTATTATCATACCATAAAAACTGTGAAAATAAAAAAAATGGAAAAAATGGTAAATATGTAGAATTTCTGCAAGCGGCAGCCATCAGGTGAGCAACAATCGTGACTTTGCGGCCTTATATTTTCTGTAAGTACTGACTCCTCTAAAAAAAATTTTCTTAGATTACTTTATGTAAAATAATGTCCTCTTCATTTAAAAAAAAAAATTCAAAATATTCGGAGAGCTGGGCGAGAGAATGTAGATCTACGTTTGAACAGTTAAGAGGTTAATATCTTTGTAGGTAGTAGGTTAGTAGACAGCAATCACCCAGGGAAGTACTACCATCCTGTGATAGTAGGTTGGTAGACAGCAACCACCCAGGGAGGTACTACCATCCTGTGGTAGTAGGTTGGTAGACAGCAACCACCCAGGGAGGTACTACCATCCTGTGGTAGTAGGTTGGTAGACAGCAACCACCCAGGGAGGTACTACCATCCTGTGGTAGTAGGTGGTAAATGCAACCACCCAGGGAGGTACTACCTTCCTGCGGTAGTAGGTTGGTAGATAGCAACCACCCATGGAGGTGCTTCCATCCCGTTGTAGTAGGTTGGAAGACAGCAACACCCAGGGAGGTACTATTATCCTGTGGTAATAGATTGGTAGTAGCAACCACCCATGGAGGTGCTACCATCCTGTGGTAGTAAAGTTGGAGACAGCAATGCCCAGGGAGGTATACCACCTGTGGGTAGTAGGTTGGAAGACAGCAACCACTCAGGGAGGTACTACCATCTGTGGTAGTAGGTTGGTAGACAGCAAACCACCTAGGGGGGTATTACCATCTGTGGTGTGGGTTGGTAGACAGCAACCATTCAGGGAGGTACTACCCTCCTGTGGTAGTATATTAGTAGACAACCACCTAGGAGGTACTACCATCCCGTGGTAGTAGGTTAGAGACAGCAACCACCCAGGGAGGTATTACCATCCTGTGGGTAGTAGGTTGGTAGACAGCAACCACCCAGGGAGGTACTACATCCTGTGGTAGTAGGTTGGTAGATAGCAACCAACCAGAGAGGTACTACTATCCTGTGGTAGTAGGTTGATAGATAGCTTTTCTTTATTTCTGCTTATCTCCATGGGGAAGTGGAACAGGATTCTTTCTCTGAAAGCCATGTGTGTCGTAAGAGGCGACTAAAATGCTGGGAGCAAGGGGATATGCAGAGCATTATGGGCAGGCTTAAAATTAACTTAAGATTAACTAAGCAATTATATATTTAGTGGTAAAAATGACAGTAAACAAATAACTATTAAGCACAAATGAGTATTTCAAAGACAGATCATATGGTCATTTGATGAATTGCTGTGCATTCAGTAGAATGGTGTATTCTATTAGGTAATGTAATTAAAAAAAACTAAGTTTCATAGGGTCACAGGTTATAATTTATGAGAAACAATTATGCAGTATTTATTTAGTTGTGGGTGAGTAAGTGGTTTTTAAGGAGACTTGAATTTATAAACAGACAATGTTTCTTTTATGGTCACAGGTAATGAATTCCAGATTTTTGGGATTTGTGGGACACCAACTGTAATTGGCTGTGTGGAAGAGTTTGCTCCATTTGTGTACACATATTGGCTTCTGTTGCTGAGGTATGACTTTAGGTAGTTGTGGGAGTGCCCTCTTATGCCATAGTGTGACAATTTTATGTGGAGCAAATCATGGTCGACTGTATCAAAAGCCTTACGTAAATCAATGAAGATCCCCAGTGGGACTTCTTTTTTCTCGAGTGCAGTGTATATCTGTGTAAGCATGTGTATAACAGCATCATTCGTGTTTTTATTAGGCATGAACCCAAACTGACAGGGGTTGAGTGTGTTGTGGGAGATGAGATAGGAATAGATTCGCTTATGAATTAATTTTTCAAAGTTTTTAGAGAGAGGGTGTAAGTTGGATATTGGTTTATAGTTATTCAAGTCTGTTTGGTCTCCTCCTTTATGTATCAGGGTGACCCTTGCTATTTTGAGAACTGTAGGGAAGGTAGAGGATTCGATGGATTTGTTAAAGAGTGTTGCAATGATTGGTGACAGCACTTGCGGAGCTTTTTTGTATATAAAGGGTGGTAAGGTATTTAAATCTCCCATCTTGTTTTTTAGTGTGTTGATAATAAGGGAGACTTCTGTTGGGTTAGTTGGAGCTAGGAACAGTGTGTTCAGGAGGGATACTGCCAGTTTGTTGAAAGAAGAAAATTGAGAGTCTATTGTATCAATTTTTTTGTGCTCTGTCATTATCAAGATTCATTCCTATACACTGTTATCTGTTGTATAGTTTATTTAGATGTTATAAAGCAATATATATATTGTGTAGGCAGACAGTGAATGTGATCATTCATATCAGTATTGTTACAATTGTTTGCAGCCAAGATGTCCAGTATTATAGTAGACTAATTTTCAGATTGAGTGTGGACTACCAGCAACAACCAGCAAGTGTGGTGGAAAGTGTCCCAAGCAGCTAGCATGTGGCCATCCTTGTACCAAGCGTTGTATGGATGTTTGCACAGTTAAGTGCAGTGAGTTAGTTCACTCAACCACCAGGTGCCCTAAAGGTCATACCATCAAACTACCCTGTCATTTGATTAATAAAGGTATGTTATCATAATATAATAAAGGTATGTTATGTTATAACTGTGGTGTAAGCATGCCTCTGGCAAGACAATGATAGAGTGAATGATGAAAAAAGTGTTTCTTCTTTTTCGGGTCACCCTGCCTTGATTGGAAACAGCTGATGCGTTAATAAAAGAAAGTTGTTATAATATTACACACAACTGCATCTATACCCCAGGCAATGAGAATTTACAATTTGCTTAGGTTCTTTTGTATTTTAGTGGCAGCATTTAAAACGCATTTTTGAGCTACAGTATTTACCTAGTAACCCAATAGCATTTGATCATAGAAATACAGTGAAACCTCAAAAATCGAACTTAATCTGTTCCAGGAGCTAGATCTAAATTCGAAAAGTCTGAAATTTGAAGCAATATTTCCCATAAGAAATAATGGAAATACAATTAATCCGTTCCAGAAATCCAAAAATATTCACACAAAAAATACATTTTATAGAGATTAATTACAGTTTTTACATACAACAAATACTATAGTTTTTTAATTATGTATAGTAATACATATAAAATAACATTTTTACTTACGTTTATTGAAGATTGGTGATGGCATCTGGAAGATAGGGAGGAGGAGAGAGGGAGTTGGGGTTAGTGTTTGGAAGGAGAATCCCCCTCCATGAGGACTTCAGGTGAAGCCCTCTCTGGGTTACTTCCTTTCTCTGTCTTTTAATGCCACTAGGACCAGCTTGAAAGTCACTGGACCCCTGTCTCACAAAATAACTGTCCACAGTCCTCTGTTTCTGGCGCCTCTTTAACATTTCCCTAAAATGGAACATGGTTCTGTCACTGAACTTGTTTCAAAGATGGCTTGTTTCAGCTTGCTCAGGGTGGTACTTCTGCACAAACATTTGGACATCATTCCACTTGGCACAAATCTCCTTAATCTTTGAAGAAGGCACCTCATCCACTCCCTCTTCCTCCTCCTCTGAAGCAAGTTCCTCAGCTGTGGTCTGATACTGCTCCAGATGAAGCTCTTGCAGCTCTTCAGTGGTTAGCTCTTCCCTGTGGTCCTCCACCAACTCTTCCACATCCACACCACTCACCTCCAACCCCAGGGTGTTCCCCAATGCCACAATAGAGTCCACAGCAGGCAGAGAGTGAGCTGGGTCAGGGTCAGGGCCAGGGTCAGCCTCAAACCCTTCAAAATCCCTCTTTTGGACACAATCTGGCCACAATTGTCTCCAGGCAGAGTTAAAAGTCCTGGAAGTCACTCCCTCCCAAGCCTTACCTATAGGGCTTATGGAGTTGTAGATGTTGAAGTGATTCCTCCAGAACTCTCTTAGGGTCAACTTAGTGTCTGTGGTCACTTCAAAGCACTTTTCAAACACTGCTTTTGTGTAGAGTTTTTTGAAGTTAGAAATGACCTGCTGGTCCGTGGGCTGGAGGAGAGGAGTGGTGTTAGGAGGCAAGAACTTCACTTTTATAAAACTGAAATCCTTAGACAAGAGGTCTAATAAGTTTGGAGGATGAGCAGGAGCATTATCCATTAACAGGAGGCACTTGAGTGGCAATTTATTTTCCTGGAGGTATTTTTTCACACTGGGGCCAAACTCTTCATGGACCCACTCTTTGAAAATTTGTCTTGTGACCCATGCCTTATGATTAGCTTTCCACAAGACATAACTTGTTCTTAAAGACATTGTTTTTCTTAAACACACTGGGATTTTCTGAATGATACACAAGTAAAGGTTTCACTTTAAAATCACCACTAGCATTAGCACAGAACAAAAGAGTAAGCCTCTCTTTCATAGGCTTGTGTCCTGGCAGTGCCTTTTCCTCCTGTGTGATGAAGGTCCTTTTTGGCATTTTCTTCCAAAACAAGCCTGTTTCGTTACAATTAAACACTTGTTCAGGTTTCAATTCTTCACTATCTATGTGCCCCTTAAACCCCTGTACAAACTTCTCAGCTGCCCGTTTGTCTGAACTGGCTGCCTCACCATGTCTTACAACATTGTGTATGCCACTACGCTTCTTAAATCTGTCAAACTAGCCTCTGCTGGCCTTAAATTCACTATCAGCACTGGTTCCAGGAGTTTTCTGTACCAGATCGGCATGCAACTTCCTTGCCTTTTCGCAAATAATCGTCTCTGAAACACTATCACCTGCAAGCTCTTTATCCTTGATCCACACCATCAACAACTTCTCAACCTCTTCAACTATTTGTGGTCTTTTTTTGGTTAGTATATTAACACAAGAGGTATGGGGTAGGTTTAAAAATGTAGTGTTAGAGTGTTCAGCAGAAGTTTGTGGTTACAGGAAAGTGGGTGCGGGAGGGAAGAGGAGCGATTGGTGGAATGATGATGTAAAGAGAGTAGTAAGGGAGAAAAAGTTAGCATATGAGAAGTTTTTACAAAGTAGAAGTGATGCAAGGAGGGAAGAGTATATGGAGAAAAAGAGAGAGGTTAAGAGAGTGGTGAAGCAATGTAAAAAGAGAGCAAATGAGAGAGTGGGTGAGATGTTATCAACAAATTTTGTTGAAAAAAAGAAAAAGTTTTGGAGTGAGATTAACAAGTTAAGGAAGCCTAGAGAACAAATGGATTTGTCAGTTAAAAATAGGAGAGGAGAGTTATTAAATGGAGAGTTAGAGGTATTGGGAAGATGGAGGGAATATTTTGAGGAATTGTTAAATGTTGATGAAGATAGGGAAGCTGTGATTTCGTGTATAGGGCAAGGAGGAATAACATCTTGTAGGAGTGAGGAAGAGCCAGTTGTGAGTGTGGGGGAAGTTCGTGAGGCAGTAGGTAAAATGAAAGGGGGTAAGGCAGCCGGGATTGATGGGATAAAGATAGAAATGTTAAAAGCAGGTGGGGATATAGTTTTGGAGTGGTTGGTGCAATTATTTAATAAATGTATGGAAGAGGGTAAGGTACCTAGGGATTGGCAGAGAGCATGCATAGTTCCTTTGTATAAAGGCAAAGGGGATAAAAGAGAGTGCAAAAATTATAGGGGGATAAGTCTGTTGAGTATACCTGGTAAAGTGTATGGTAGAGTTATTATTGAAAGAATTAAGAGCGAGACGGAGAATAGGATAGCAGATGAACAAGGAGGCTTTAGGAAAGGTAGGGGGTGTGTGGACCAGGTGTTTACAGTGAAACATATAAGTGAACAGTATTTAGATAAGGCTAAAGAGGTCTTTGTGGCATTTATGGATTTGGAAAAGGCATATGACAGGGTGCATAGGGAGGCAATGTGGCAGATGTTGCAGGTGTATGGTGTAGGAGGTAGGTTACTGAAAGCAGTGAAGAGTTTTTATGAGGATAGTGAGGCTCAAGTTAGAGTATGTAGGAAAGAGGGAAATTATTTCCCAGTAAAAGTAGGCCTTAGACAAGGATGTGTGATGTCACCGTGGTTGTTTAATATATTTATAGATGGGGTTGTAAGAGAAGTAAATGCGAGAGTCTTGGCAAGAGGCGTGGAGTTAAAAGATAAAGAATCACACATAAAGTGGGAGTTGTCACAGTTGCTCTTTGCTGATGACACTGTGCTCTTGGGAGATTCTGAAGAGAAGTTGCAGAGATTGGTGGATGAATTTGGTAGGGTGTGCAAAAGAAGAAAATTAAAAGTGAATACAGGAAAGAGTAAGGTTATGAGGATAACAAAAAGATTAGGTGATGAAAGATTGGACATCAGATTGGAGGGAGAGAGTATGGAGGAGGTGAATGTATTCAGATATTTGGGAGTGGACGTGTCAGCAGATGGGTCTATGAAAGATGAGGTGAATCATAGAATTGATGAGGGGAAAAGGGTGAGTGGTGCACTTAGGAGTCTGTGGAGACAAAGAACTTTGTCCTTGGAGGCAAAGAGGGGAATGTATGAGAGTATAGTTTTACCAACACTCTTATATGGGTGTGAAGCATGGGTGATGAATGTTGCAGCGAGGAGAAGGCTGGAGGCAGTGGAGATGTCATGTCTGAGGGCAATGTGTGGTGTGAATATAATGCAGAGAATTTGTAGTTTGGAAGTTAGGAGGAGGTGCGGGATTACCAAAACTGTTGTCCAGAGGGCTGAGAAAGGGTTGTTGAGGTGGTTCGGACATGTAGAGAGAATGGAGCGAAACAGAATGACTTCAAGAGTGTATCGATCTGTAGTGGAAGGAAGGCGGGGTAGGGGTCAGCCTAGGAAAGGTTGGAATGAGGGGGTAAAGGAGGTTTTGTGTGCGAGGGGCTTGGACTTCCAGCAGGCATGCGTGAGCGTGTTTGATAGGAGTGAATGGAGGCAAATGGTTTTTAATACTTGATGTGCTGTTGGAGTGTGAGCAAAGTAACATTTATGAAGGGGTTCAGGGAAACCGGCAGGCCGGACTTGAGTCCTGGAGATGGGAAGTACAGTGCCTGCACTCTGAAGGAGGGGTGTTAATGTTACAGTTTAAAAACTGTAGTGTAAAGCACCCTTCTGGCAAGACAGTGATGGAGTGAATGATGGTGAAAGTTTTTCTTTTTCGGGCCACCCTGCCTTGGTGGGAATCGGCCAGTGTGATATTAAATAGAATAAATAGATTAACACCTTTCGCAACATCATCTTCCTTGATTTGTTCTTTCTTTGACAGGATAGAACCGATTGTCGACTTGTTTTTCCCATACATTCTGGCAAGCTCAGCAAGTCTCACACCACTTTCATACTTCTGTTTCATTTCCTTCTTCACATCTATGGTGTTTCTCACTTTCTTTACCACAGGGGTACCACTAGCAAGTTTCTTTGGGCCCATGGCAGCTTATTTCACAGTCCCACAAGCACTAAATCTATGAAATAATCGTAAAATGCGTGAATGAGAGTGCAGGTTAGTGTTCACTCAAGCATAAACAAAGCTGGACTGCTCACGGTGCCTGCGCGGGGACACGGACAGAGCGGGCCGGCAGACAGGTACCGTACCCAGCGGTCCGAAAATAGGGGCGCATCCGATAATAGGGACACAGTTTGTCCGAAAAAATGGTCCTATTTTCGAAACATTCGATATGTGATACGTTCGATTTTTGAGGTTCCACTGTACATACTAGAGGGATTTTGAAATCCTAACCCTTTTACTCTCCAGACCCCCTTAAATTAATATTGCTCTTTGTCCACATTTTAAATGATAAAAAAATTCTTCTAAAATAGTTGAGAATCTTTCTTTTTCTGAAGGTAATGACATCTCAGGAGTCTGGATGAAATTTATGCATCAGCAGTTTTGTCCACTTTTGAGTCCTGTTTTACCCCAGTTCCACTACTGTAACCAAATTCATAGCTATTTCACTTTTTTATCAATTGAGCACAAGAAACTACTCATTCAACTATTAGAACTATCCTATAAAATGCACAGAAGTTGGGAACCTGGCCAATTTAGCCCTTTCAATGTCAGTCCCATTATATAATGGCTTTGAAGCCAGTGTTGGTCCCATAAGCTCAGCTCACTCAGATAAGCTGTGAGTGGTAAATTTGGACCTAGATATGAGAGAATGGGTCTATACATTAAGTGTGCACCATATAAAAAAAAAATCATACAGCACACAATGCATAATGAGAAAGAAAACTGCAACTGTATTTTTGCTTTAAAACAGCGACTTTGCAGTGTATTTTCATATGAATTTTATGGTTGCATTTCTGGATTCTTGGTCTCATCTGATAAAATGGAAGATATATTACAGTAATAGAGTTTATTGTCATTGGTTTCAGGACTGAAAGTAGCTTGAAATTGAGCTCAAAGTAGTGAAAATGTTTGATATTTGTTGATATTCCAGAGTACATAAATACTGTCACTTGTCCAATACACATCCAACTGGCCAGTCTGATGCACATTTAGGAATGCATTGACATTATTTATACTGTTATTACAGTAGTGCAGTAGTCTGCATAACAGTAAAGCTTTTTTGTGTGAATAAAAAATCAATATGGAAAGCAAGCGTAATATAAGAGGGGCCTAGAGGCACGACTAAGAAACAGAGGAAATGTTTTTTAGTGCCAGGAATATCTACATTGTTTATTCTGGACCCTATTTTTAAATTGTCAGTTTTTGAATTTTGTGTGAAATTGGCCAAATTACTGATTTCTGATCAGTATTGGGCAGTTGAAATAGGTAAATGGGTGGTTTATTGTATTCACTCGATAGAATAGAAGGAATACTAGTGAAATAGCTATGAGTTTGGTAGACAAATAACCTGCACGTAGGATAGAGGAGCTTTTGATGACGTTTCGATCTGACTTGGACCATTTACAAAGTCACACTCAGAAAAAGGAGAGAAGAGAGTATATATAGGCCAGCAGACAGATGGGACAAGAGAGGTAGTAGGAAAGGAGGAAGAGTTAGTGTGACTTTGTAATTGGTCCAAATTGGACTGAAACGTTGTCGTAAGCTCCTTTCTCCTATGTGCAGGTTATTTGTGTATTGTTCCAGTCTCGGAATTGTGCCTTTTTTTGTTATTTATGAGTTTGGTAGATTGGAACAATGGGTTTGGCCAAAATTAGGGCACAAAGTGGGCAAAATTGCCGAAGTGTAAATATTGCTGAAACCTCTAACTTTGCGAGAGTGTAATTCCCTAAGTTTTTCATCAAATTTCGTACTCTTGGTTTCATTACCTTCAGAAAAAGATTCTTTTTTTTCATAGATAATTTTTTTTTTTTAAATTCTTCGATCCTGAGAGCAAGTTTGAGATCTGGGTCTCGACCCTGAAAGGGTTAAAAATAAAGCCCAAATAAATAATGTAGACATTCCAGGCACTACAACAACTTGCCCTCTATTTTGAATTCATGTTTAAACACAAGAAATTGAATGAAGATTTATCCTATTTCTTGGATAACCAATTATAACCAGGAATGATTGGTCATGGTTTATGGTGTTCCAATAATTTATTTATTTATTTATTTATTAATTTGAACATGATACAGAGAAGTAGGAAAGAATACAGTTAAATGCAGCATGCCAAAGCCACTTGAATGCATAGCATTACGGGCAGGCTTAAAATTAACTCAAGATTAACTAAGCAATGAAGTATTCAGTGGTAAAACATTATTGTAAACAGATAACAATTAAGCACAAATGAGTATTACAAAAACAGGATGTATGGTTGCTTGCATTGCTGTACAATCAGTATTTATTTATTTATTTATGGGCAGGCTTAAAATTAACTTAAGATTAACTAAGCAATGATATATTCAGTGGTACAAAAATTATTGTAAAACAGATAACAATTTAATACAAATGAGTATTACAAAGACAGGTCATATGGTCATTTACTGTGTTGCTGTGTAATCAGTAGAATGGAGTATTCTGTTAGGTAATGAAGTTAAATAGTAACAAAGTTAGATTGGGTCACAGGTTGACATTTATGAGATACAATTTATGAGATACAATTATTCAGTATTTATTTAGTTGTGGGTGAGTAATTGATTTTTGAGAAGAGTCTTGAATTTATAAACAGACAGTGTTTCTTTTATATTCACAGGTAATGAATTCCAGATTTTAGGGCCTTTTATGTGCATTGAGTTTTTGCATAGCGTGAGATGGACACGAGGAACATCAAAGAGTGATCTGTGCCTTGTGTTATGGTCATGTGTTCTGTTAAGGTTGGTAAGGAGATGTTTGAGGGGAGGGTTTATATCAGAATTAAGTGTTCTATGTATGTAGTAGGTGCAGTAATAAGTATGGATGTTTTGAATTGTGAGTAGGTTTAGAGTTTTGAATATTGGTGGAGTGTGTTGTCTGTAGTGGGAATTTGTTGGGTGATTAGTGGTCTGAGATGGTTTATTGTTGTTGAGCCCCATGCACAAATTCCATAGGTGAGATAGGGGTAAATAAGTGAGTGATATAGGGCCAGGAGGGCTGACTGTGGAACATAGTACCGTATCTTCGATAGTATGCCTACAGTCTTGGAAATTTTTTGGATTTTTTTTTTTTTTTGATGGACTCAGGCCTTTAAAAATCCATAAAACAGACCAGGGGGTGTAAGGGGGGCCTTACCTGTCCTCAGGATAATTGGCAAAAATTGAATACTTGTACTATTTTGAGTCAAATTTCAACTACTTCCAGTCCTGAAGCCAGCCAGAATCATCTCCATTTCAGTAGGATATCTTCCATTTTATCAAATGATACCAAGAAAATGGGTTATAGAACTTTTTAAAAATGTGAATGTTAGAGTCAAAGAAAGAAAATCTCAGGTGAGAGATCACTTCTTACCCGGCAGTAGATGCACAGAGAACAAAAAGTCATCCAACGTCTTGCAGGAAATCCCAAATATTTCTGTTCATGCAAAATTGTACTGCACTGTATTCTACTGTCCCTGTATTCTACAGGTACAGTAGTTAAGAACTATAGTACCTGTAGAATTGGACCATTAATCACAGGAGGGTCATACATTGATGAAGAAGAAATGAGGAAAATTCTAAAAGTTTGTTGTGAGTCACTGTTCAGTAGTTCCACTAAACAAGAACAGGTGGAGAATGCAGGAATGTTTTTCATTATATTTGAAGGTCACACAAACCATATAACTGACATAAGCACTAATCCCATAGAATTTGAAAAAGAAATAGAAACCATGCCTGCTTATGCATTGCCTGGACTGGATTAAGGTATTCCTTATGTATCAAGTGCAAAGTACCACAAGCACAAGCAATTTGTATCCCTTGGAGAAAGAGCTTAGATCAGGATGATATATCTTAAAAGTGCAGACATCGCTCCTTTGCATAAAGAAAGCAGGAGACTGCTAGGCAAAAATTACAGACCAGTGGCCCTAACATCGCTCGTCATAATAAGCCTTCGAAAGGTTGATGAAATGCACTAGACCTGACCTCAGCTTTCTATCAGCTGAGGTCACTATCCCAAGGTTGAAGGGCGGCCATACACATAAACGTGGCTAGCGGTTCTACGACGAGGATGTCTCTAGAACAGACCACTGTGTCAACATGATACAGAAGCTACACAGACAGACGACCCTATTCCAGGCGCCTTTTGAGGGAGTTGGTGCACTACACACACCATGCATCTCACAGGGTCAAAGTAGACAGAATTACGGAGGCTTTAGAAAAACCTAAAATGGAGATGTGAAATTCACAGACGTCTTAAATGCATTTGGCAAATGTGATCATGGGGTGATTGTACTCAAAATGAACATAAGAACATAAGAAAGGAGGAACACTGCAGCAGGCCTGTTGGCCCATACTAGGCAGGTCCTTTACAATTCATCCCACTAACAAAACAAGGCTATAGATATAATGGGGAAAGTATACCTGGAATATACCCAGAAGAGGTTTCGGGGGTTAGCTTTCCTGCGGCCCGGTCCATGACCAGGCCTTGTGGTGGATCAGAGCCTGATCAACCAGCCTGTTTCAGCTGGCCACATGTATACCGATGTACGAATTTCAGCCCGGCTAGTCAGGTACTGACTTTAAGTGCCTGTCCAGCGCCTTCTTGAAGAGAGCCAGGGGTCTATTCAAAGTTTATTCTCTATAAGGATTACAATGCTGAGTTTATAGAAATTTGGTTATTGTGTGGTTTACATGTAGTAAAATAGTGATTACAGAGTGTACCACTAGAACCCTTAGCATGGCTAGCCATTTCGGGCAGACTTAGTTTTATTCTTAATTGTAAAATATTACAAATTATGAGGTAGGTTGATATTATGGCTAAGTGACTAAATACTAGTTTGTGAGTTTAGCAATGTAAATGCTTTTGTTTTGGCACAGTACATAGTTTCAGTATTGGAGTATCACAGGATTCATTATTTTAAGATTGAGATTAATATTTCTGTTTATGGTCAAATGAGTCAGTGAGTGTACGTGTGAACCACAAGGTGGTATTCGTGTAGTTAGTTGACAGGGTGTATCAGGGAGATAAGATGTTTTCTAATGGTAGTTTTGAAGGTGATGAATGTGTCTGCAGTTCTAGAGTTCTCAGGTAGGGTATTCCAGATTTTAGGGCCTTTGACATACATTGAATTTTTGTAAAGGTTTAGTCGGACACGGGGAATGTCGTAGAGATGTTTGTGTCTGGTATTATGCCTGTGGGTTCTGTCACAACTATCAAGAAAGCGTTTTAGGTCAAGGTTGATATTAGAGTTTAAGGCCCTGTAGATGTAGATTGCACAGTAGTAAGTGTGGATGTACTGAACAGGGAGTAAGTTTAGGTCTATGATGAGGGGGGGGGGGTGTTGCCAGGGATGGGATTTAGTGATTATTCTTACTGCAGCTTTTTGTTGGGTTATTATTGGCTTTAGGTGTGTTGCTGCAGTTGATCCCCAAGCACAAATAGCATAGGTGAGGTATGGATAAATAAGTGAGTGGTATAGTGTGAGAAGGGCATTTTGCGGCACGTAGTATCGTATCTTGGAGAGGATCCCAACCGTTTTGGATACTTTTTTGGTTATATGCTGGATATGGGTGCTGAAATTCAGGTTGTTGTCAAGGTATAAGCCTAGGAATTTGCCCCCATTATTTCTGGTAATTAGAGTGTTGTCAATCTTAATGTTAATTTGTGCATCTCCTGCTCTGCTACCAAACATAATATAGTAGGTTTTGTCAGTGTTAAGCGTAAGTTTATTGGCTGTCATCCAAGTCGATATTTTGATCAGCTCCTCATTCACAGTGGTGTTGAGGGTGGCAAGATTAGGGTGAGAGATGACATAAGTCGTGTCGTCAGCAAAGAGAATGGGTTTCAGGTGTTGGGATACGTTTGGAAGGTCATTGATGTATATGAGGAAGAGCAGGGGACCAAGGACACTTCCCTGCGGAACTCCAGTATCAAGTGGCCGTGTTGCTGATGCTGTGTCTTTAACCCTTTGAGGGTTTTGGTCGTACTAGTACGTCTTACGCGTAGGGGTTTTTGACGTACTAGTACGCATAAATTCTAGCGGCCTCAAATCTCGCAGGAAAAGGCTGATAAGCCTAGATGTGAGAGAATGGGTCTGTGTGGTGGGTGTGCGCAGTAGGAAAAAAAATCTGGGACCCAGTGGTGCATTGTGGGAATGCCATCATAGTACACAATTTCCACCGTGCCCTGCGGTAAGAAGTTCCTCACTCCTCGGCGAATTGGGACACTTTTGTTCCCCAGTGACAGTTCTAATACAGATGGAAGTGACAGTGAAGATGAGTTTCAAGGTTCTGGTGAGGTTTTTGACCGAAACTAATGACCATAATATGGGTAATAGTGAGGAAAACCCAGACAACCCACAGCCTTCCACCTCTGGTGCTGGGCCGTCGTTCAGTTGTACCAGAATCAAAGAGGAAACTCCTATTTTCCAAAATCCCAGACTCAGATGTGAGCATTGGTGATGATAATGATAGTGATTATGAACTACAAGCTCTTCAAACTTGTTCCAAGAATGGAGGAGGAGGAGGAGGCAGAGGAGGAGGAGGCATAGGAGGAGGAGGCAGAGGAGGAGGAGGCAGAGGAGGAGGAGGCAGAGGAGGAGGAGGCAAGAGGAGGAGGAGGCAGAGGAGGAGGAGGAGGAGGAAGAAGAGGAGGAGGAGGAGGAAGAAGAGGGAGGAGGAGGAGGAGGAGGAGGAGGAAGAGGAGGAGGAGGAGGAGGAGGAAGAAGAAGAATACGTAATGTTAACAATAATACATAATAATAATAAATAATAATAATAATACATAATAATAATAATACATAATAATAATAATAGGTAATAATAATAATATGTAATAATAAATGTTCACCCATGACAGTAACAAGATAAGGGGAGATAACATCTGATAAGTGCTGACGTTTGATGAGGGTAAATGAGGGTAGAGCTGATGCCAAAAGATGAGATGAACATCGCCCTCCCTTTGTTTTTGCTGGTATACTAACATTTCTGTCTGTCTATTTGCCTGTCTGTCAAGCTCCCTGTCTATCCATCTAGCTCTCTGTCTCAGAGAGCCACAAGACTGCGTCATCACTTTTACTCACATCTTCAAGCAGAGTATAGCACTTTGTCTGGGTTTCTTGGGTTATCCTAGGTAATTTATACTATGTATACTTGTATTTATGTGTACCTGTGAGACAGAGATAGACAGACAGATAGAATGAGGGAGAAAGATAATTAGATAGAATGGAGGAGGGGAAGCAGCATCCGACCCCATTGTTTTGACAGGCCGGAGGGGGAAAGAGTAATGAGCCAATATGTCACTTTGACAGCTGCCGACTCCTTGTAATTTACACTATGGACGAGGAGGACAAGGAGAAGGAGGAAGAGTAGGGGGAAGAGGAAGAAGAGGAGGAGGAGGAAGAGTAGGAGGAAGAGGAATAAGAGGAAGAGGAGGAGGAAGAGGAATAGTAGGAGGAAGATTAGGGGGAAGAGGAGGAAGAGGAAGAGGAGGAGGAGGAAGAGTAGGAGGAAGAGGAAGAAGAGGAGGAGGAGGAAGAGGGAGGAAGAGGAAGAGTAGGAGGAAGAGGAAGAGGAAGAGTATGAGGAAGAGTAGGGGGAAGAGGAGGAAGAGTAGGGGGAAGAGGAGGAAGAGGAAGAAGAGGAGGAGGAGGGTGGAACACTAGTACACTGGTACTGGTACACTAACATTTCTGTCTGTCTATTTGTCTGTCTGTCAAGCTCCCTGTCTATCTGTCTATCCGTCTAGCTCTCTGTCTCAGAGAGCCACAAGACTGTGTCATCACTTTTACTCACATCTTCAAGCAGAGTATAGCACTTTGTCTGGATTTCTTGGGTTATCCTAGGTAATTTATACTATGTATACTTGTATTTATGTGTACCTGTGAGACAGAGATAGACAGACAGATAGAAAGAGAGAGACAGATTGAAAGAGATAGAATGAGGGAGAAAGATAAAACACCATTGTGTATGACACCATGTTTCAGAGTTCCACAAGCTGCAGAACTAATAGGAATATGTTCAGTGACTGTATATTGGTATATATATTATAGAACAATAATAAAAAACAATGTTTTGTATTGTTTGTTTTTGTAAACAAGTTTTGTAAACAATATATTGATAATTATGTTTGTGTGTTTATTATGTTGTATACAATGAGTGTATATATGTACATTGCACCTTACTTTGGTCTCATAGGCCACATAAGTTATGTGAAAAAATAAAATAGTGAAAAAAACAACAAACCTTCAAATACAAGTAAATCAAAGTTTACCGGGTGAGCGGCAGTCGCCGCTGTTGCCATACACGGCTCATTTTCTGCAAACTTCATGCATCCATATCTCCGTAAGTATTGATGGTAAAATTTTTTTGTTTATCCTATAATGTTTAGAAAAAAAAAACTATTTTTTCATAAGAAAAAATAATTTTTTTTTTTTTGAAATTTGGCCGACCCTGAGAACGAGTTTCGGAGAGGGCCTGTCGACCCTCAAAGGGTTAATGGTGACATACTGATACCTATTAGTAATGTAAGATTTGAAATAAGCAAGCGCATGGCCTCTTATACTGTAATGATCAAGTTTGGGGAGTAGGATGTCGTGGTCTACTGTGTCAAAAGCTTTTCTTAGGTCAATAAAAATTCCCCTTATGTATGCTGGGAGGCAGGTGAACAGTCTTGGGATCCAGCCACTTATTGTGTTGTCTCTTAGTGTATTTGTGGTGCCCCTGCTTTTCACTGGGGGGATGTTGCATCTCCTGTCGAGTCTTTTGCTTTTATAGGGAGTGATTTTCTTGTGCAGATTTGGGACTAGTCCCACTAGGATTTTCCAAGTGTATATTATCATGTATCTTTCTCACCTGTGTTCCAGGGAGTACAAATCAAGGGACTTTATTGTATCCAGCACTTTAGGTGCTTTACTGTACTTATACATGCCATGAAAATTCTCTGTATATTCTCAAGGTCTGCAATTTTGCCTGCCTTGAAAGGGCCGTTAGTGTACAGCAATATTCCAGTGTAGAGGGAACAAGCAATTTGAAGGGAATCATCATGAGGCTTAGCATCCTTAGTTTTGAAGGTTCTCATTATTCATTCTATCATTTACTTAGGTAATGGCTTTTAAACTTTCTGATAAATAGAACACAGAGTAGTAGAAAACAAAATAAAATATAGAATTAGCAAAGCTAAAAGTTTAGTACCCCAAGACGCAGTTCTGGCATCTTGACTGTTTCGTATCCTCATAGTGACAATAAAAAATCACCACAGTTTCTTATTGTTTGCGAATGATACCAAAATAAGCATGAAAATCATGAAGGAATTGCAAGATATAGTGCAGTGGACCCCGGTTCACGTTATTAATCCGTTCCTGAGAGCTCATCGTAAAGCAAAATTATCGGAAAGCGAGTCAATTTTCCCCATAAGAAATAATGGAAATCAAATTAATCCGTGCAAGACACCCAAAAGTATGAAAAACAAGAATTTTACCACAAGAAATATTAAGTTTAATACAATAGAATAATTACAATAACAATAATAACAATAGAATAAACACAATAGAATAATTGACACTTACCTTTAATGAAGATCTGGTGATGATTGATGGGATGGGAGGAGGAGAGAGTGTTGAACCTATTGTTTAGAAGGGGAATCCCCCTCCATTAGGACTTGAGGTAGCTTTTCCTCCTGAGTAATGTAGGTCCTGCTTGGCAATTTCTTCCAAAACAGGCCTGTTTTGTCACAATTAAACACTTGTTCAGGTTTCAATCCTTCAGCCTCTATGTACTCCTTGAATTCATGCACATATTTTTCAGCCGCTTTGTGGTCTGAACTGGCAGCCTCACCATGCCTAATCACACTATGTATGCCACTACGATTCTTAAATCTTTCAAACCAACCTTTGTTGGCCTTAAATTCACTCACATCACCACTAGTTGCAGGCACTTTTCTAATTAAATTCTCATGCAACTGCCTAGCCTTTTCACAAATGATCGCTTGAGAGATGCTATCTCCTGCTATCTGTTTCTCATTTATCCACACCAATAACAGTCTCTCAACATTTTCTCTCCTGCTATCTGTTTTTCATTTATCCACACCAGTAACAGTCTCTCAACATTTTCTAACACTTGCGGTTGCTGTTTTGTAATCACAGTTGCACCTTTTGCAAGAGCAGCTTCCTTGATTGCCGTTTTCCTGCTCACTATAGTAGAGATGGTTGATTGGGATTTACTATACAACTTGGGCAGGTCCGACACACGCACTCCACTTTCATACTTTGCAATTATCTCTTTCTTCATTTCAATAGTCATTATCACCCTTGGTCTCGAAGGGTTGGAACTAGAAGCTTTCTTGGGGCCCATGGTGACTTACTTTGCAGAAACAAGCACCAGAAACAGTGATAATATGGAATGTACCGAATGTATCCTTAGATGCGCGCACACTGGCTGGCTTGTAAACACTGGTACACATGGGGCAGTTCAGGCCACATGTGGACACGTCTCGTACGAATCGCATCGCATACCGGGTTTTGTAACAGGAACCGAGGCAATTTTTTTGCAATATAACACTTCGGATACTGGATTTATCGGTTACCGATGACTTCGCGAACTGGGGGACCACTGTATAAGCAAAATCTTTAAATGGGCAGTGAAGAATAGTATAACACTCAGTGGTGACAAGTTCCAGCTGCTTAGATAAGAAAAAGTTGAGGAACTCAAAAGGGACACTGTATTCAAAATGCAAGAAAATCATCAAATAGAACAAAAGGGATATGTGATAGATTTGGGTGTAATAGTATCAGCTGGTGTTTCTTCAAAAAACATAAGAAGGCAACTGTCACAACAGCCAAGAAAATGATAGGGTGAAAAATGAGGCCTTTCGAAACAATGGAAATAGCACCAGTGGTGACACTATTCAAATTGTATGTACTCTCTCACTAAGAGTATTGTTCAGTGTTGACGAGTCTGTTCAGGGCAGGAGAGATATTAGACCTGGAACAGATATAGAGACCATTTACGGCTTGTATAGAGTTCTAAATACGTATTTGTTGGAGCAGAGGGAAGATACGTGATAATATTTATGTGGAAGTTACTTGAGGGCCTTACCCCAAATCTGCACACTGCCATAACATACTGGAGTGAACGATATGGGAGAAAATGCAAAATAATCCCTATGAAAAGCAGGGTGCCATGGACATAGCAAGAGACTCTTGTATTGTACCACCATCAATGGTCTCAGACTATTTAATCCTTAAACTGCCCAAACGTAGATATACGTTCACATGCGTAGCGCTCTGACCTATATTTTCTCCATTTGAAAGCATGTAAAAAAAAAAAGTAGATCTACGTTCGAAGCGCTACGCACGTGAACATAGATCTACATTTAGATAGTTTTAGGGTTAATATCACACCAGAATACATGTATATAAAAAAGAACTGTTGAAATAAGTGAAGAAGTCTTCAAGAGAAAACTCAACTAATGCCTCTGCCTATTGCTGGATCAACTAGGCTGTGATGGATACAAGGTCTGGCAGGCCACTAGAAGCAGCAACTTAGTTGACCAGACAAGCACTAAAAAGCCTGACCCAGGGCTGATCTGCAGAAGTAGGAAAACTCAAAACCAGTCAAAGATATTCACTTTGGTCATTTTCAAACAGCTCTTGTGTTACTTCCCAGTTGAATTTATTATGTGTGTGTGTTGCATTTGGGTGTTCGGTGGCCATTGAGGCGCTGCCTCACTTGTCTTACAGCGAGTCCCCGGTTTACAATGTTCAGTATTCAGAACTCATTGTCCTTTAAACAATAAAAAATGATTAGTGCATTATTTAGCCAAAATTAAATCAAAAGACCTGCAAAAACCCCTCACAATTATAAACATCTACTGAGTACTACAGTCAAACATTTACCACTAGTGAAAAACTAGGAAACATGATTACAGATGCACACATGAATAAAGACCACCTACTACTAACAGGTGATTTCAACATAAACATACTACACGACCAGGACCCACAAGTAACCGAATTCACAAACACAATGAGTAACTGCCTGTTGCTACCAGCAATATCTAAACCTACAAGAATCTCCGAGACAAGCATCTCCTTAATAGATCACATCTGGACAAGCACCATATCCCCTTTAAAATCAGGCATAATCACAGACAACACTACAGACCACTACCCAACCTTTCTCATAACTAATCTGGGCAAACTGCCACAAGCCATTACTAAAGTAACCTTTAGACTACATAACAAGACAGCAGTTAACAACTTTATAGCAGCTATGAATAGCATCGATTGGCAAAATGAGTTCGAAACATATATAGATATGAATGAATGTATAAATAATTTTCTAAAAAAAAGCCCAAAGCCTCTATAACAAACATTGCCCCAAAAAACTAAACAGATCACAGCAGAGAGACTGAATAATCCCTGGCTAACACCAAGCATCCTCAAATCCATTAACACAGCATAAATATGAAAAACAGTATAGAATGGGTCAGATAACTAGAGAACAGTCGAAAAATAACTCGTCAGCACTTACTAGCCTGATAAGAAGATCTAAAAAATTGTATTATGAAAATAGATTACATAACATCAAAGGTGATATGAAAAAACCTGGAAAACTCTATCTGAAATTCTTGGAACTAAAAAGTTATCCAAAAACAAAACAATCAAACTAACAAAATCAGACGAACCCCTACTCACACCTACTGAAACAGCAAACAGACTCAATGTTTTCTTCTCCACCATAGGAAAAAATCTAGCGAACAAAATACCAAGCGATACAGTCGACCATGAACTGCTGTACTCCAAATTAACGCACTAAGGTATCAGAGGCAACTCCCTCAACTACCTAAAATCATCCCTTAGTAACAGTACTCAATATGTGTATGCAAATGATGCAAACTCTTCCACCCAACCAATCACAGTAGGAGTCCCATTAGGAAGTGTCCTTGGACCACTCCTCTTTCTCATCTACATCAATGATCTACTGAATGCATCACAGCTACTCAAACCCATATTATTTGCAGATGACAGTACATATGTCTTTTCCCACCCAAACACAGTCATACTAGCAAACACAGTCAATGCCGAATTGCAGAAAATATCTGCCTGGATGATGACTAATAAACTTACCCTGAATACTGATAAAACCTATTCATTCCATTTGGAAACAAAGCTGTAAATAATCCGATTAACATTACGCTAAATGGATCATCAGTCACAAGACTCACAGAGGGAAAATTCCTAGGTATCCACCTTGACAGTAGCCTTAAGTTCCGGACACACATACAACAAATCACCAAGAAAATCTCCAAGACTGTAGGCATACAGTGGTCCCTCATTTTTCGTAGTTAATCCGTTCGTGGAGTTGCTACTATTATCGAAATTTATGATTTGCGAATCAATTTTCCCCATAAGAAATAATGTAAATTCAATTAATCCGTCCCCAAACCATACCCCGGCCGGGATTGAACCCGTGTCATTACGATTTCGTGAGTCAATTAATCCGTTCCTGACACCCAGAAGTATTAAAACAAAAAATTTTTTTACATGAAATATAGATGTAGTACATCAACAATACAATGGGAAATGATGAATGAAACATTAACAGCATAACACTTACTTTATTGGAGATTCTTCTTCGTGTATGGAGGACTGGAGGAGGAGAGAGATTGGATTGTTTACAGTTTGGATGGGGAATCCCCTTCCATCAACACCTCAGGTACCAATTGCTTTTCTGGGGTTGCTTCTCTTCTCTGTTTCTTAATGCCACTAGGACCACTTTGAGAGTCACTGGAGTCCTGTCTCGCAAAATAACAGTGGAGAGAGCTCTGTTTCTGGCATCTCTTTAACACTTCCTTAAAATGGCCCAAGACTTTCTCACTGTACATGTTGCCAACATGGCTTGCAACAACCTTGTCAGGGTGATGTTTCTCTATAAAGCTTTCCATCTTACCCCACATAGCAAAAATCTCTTAAATTTCTGAAGAAGGCACCTTCTTCCATCTCTCTTCCTCCTCTTCCGCAAGATTCTGAGCTGCGATCTGTTGCTGTTCCTGCTGAAGCTCTTGCAGCTCCTCAGTGGTGAGCTCTTCATTGTGGTCTTCCACCAACTCTTCCACATCCTTCAAACTCACATCCAACCCCATGGAACTCCCCTGTGCCACAATTGATTTAACAACAGATATAGGCTCATCAGGGTCACTCCCAAACCCTTCAAAATCCCTCTTGTCGACACAATCTGGCCACAGTTTTCTCCAAGCAGAGTTCAAAGTCCGGGTAGTCACTCCCTCCCAAGCCATACCTATAAGGGTTATGCAATGGAGGATGCTGAAGTGTTCTCTCCAAAATTCCCTTAGGGTCAAGTGAGTGTCTGTGGTTACAGTCAAGCACCTGTGAAACATTGCTTTGGTGTATAGTTTTTTAAAGTTTGCAATGACCTGCTGGTCCATAGGCTGGAGGAGAGGAGCGGTATTCGGGGGCAAGAACTTTACTGTGATGAACCCAAACTCCTCGAAAATTAGGTCATCCAAGTTTGGAGGATGAGCAGGGGCATTGTCCATTACTAGCAGGCACTTGAGATCCAATTTCTTTTCCAGGAGGTAATTCTTCACACTAGGGCCAAACACTTCATTGAACCACTCGACGAAAATTTCCCTCGTGACCCATGCCTTACTATTAGATTTCCAAAACACACACAATTTGCTCTTCATAACATTGTTTTTCCTGAACACTCTGGGATTTTTGGAATGGTACACTAGTAATGGCTTCACTTTGAAATCCCCACTAGCATTAGCACAGAACATGAGCATCAGCCTGTCTTTCATAGACTTGTGTCCTGGCATTACCTTTTCCTCCTGTGTAATGAAGGTCCTCTTTGGCATTTTCTTCCAAAAGAGGCCTGTTTCGTCACAATTGAACACTTGTTCAGGTTTCAGTCCTTCAGCCTGTATGTACTCCTTGAATTCATGCACATATTTTTCAGCCGCCTTGTGGTCCGAACTGGCCGCCTCACCATGCCTTACCACACTGTGTATGCCAGTACAGTTCTTATATCTCTCAAACCAACCTTTGCTGGCCTTAAATTCACTCACATCACCACTATTTGCAGGCAATTTCTTTACCAGATCGTTGTGCAACTGCCTAGCCTTTTCACAAATAATCGAAGTCATAAGAGTATCTCCTGGTAATTGTTTCTCGTTTATCCACACCAATAATAACTTCTCAACCTCTTCGAGTACTGGTGATCTCATTTTTGTCAGCATAGTTACTCCCTTTGCAACAACAGCGTCCTTGATTTTCTTTTTCTTGGCCACTATGGAGCGTATGGTTTCTTATACATCCTGGCCAGTTCGGCCGCACTTGTGCCACTTTCATATTGTTCAAGGATGTTTTTCTTAAATTCAATCGTATTTCTCACCTTCTTTACCACAGGCTTGGCACTAGGAGCTTTCTTTGGAGCCATGGTAGCTTATTTAGTACTTGCAAGCACTAAAATGAGTGGAATATTATGAAATATTTCGCTGGAGCATGTGAGGGGACCTTTGCTCACTGGTAAACAGTGTCCGACTGGCTGGATAGGGAGGCCGCCCTGGCTCACACCGTGCGTACGCGTCCCGGACGAACTACTATTCGCGAGTCAACCTATGATTAGTGAGCCTATGTTTATACGAAAATATCCCTATGATTTCCAAAACCTATGATTCCCGAGAACTACAAAAAACGAGGGACCACTGTACTATCAAAGATAAGGTACTACGTTCCACAATCAGCTCTCCTGGCACTGTACCATTCACACGTATACCCTTATCTTACATATGGAATTTATGCATGGGGATCAACAACATCCAATCACCTAAAACCCCTAATAACCCAGCAAAAGGCAGCAGTAAGAATGATAACAAATTCCCACTCCCGCCAGCATACTCCGCCAATTTTTAAAAGTCTGAATCTGCTCACCATTAAGAACATTCATACTTATTCATGTGCCTACTACATACACAGAACAATTACACACAAATAAAACCCCTCCCACTCAACTTTTCTTCACCAACCTAAACAGGACACATGACCCACAACAACAAACACAGATTTCACTTTTTTGATATACCTCGTGTCCATATCACACTGTGTAAAAACTCTATGCACAATAAAGGGCCCAAAATATGGAATTCATACCAGAAGATATTAAAGTAACCCAGTCTGAAAATCAATTTAAGAACTCTTCTCAAAAGCACTTAATCACCCTAGACTAAATGCTAAATACTCAGTACACATTACTCAACCTATGTACTCCCACATCATAACTGAAACAATCACATTGAACCTTTTCTCCATTGTTTGACAGTAATATAATTGAACCATATGTTTTTCACATTATACAAATTCCCTGACTCATTTAATAATTAAAATTCTATTGTAAACTATGAAATAATTACTTTCTGCTGTACATCTATGATATAACTACTACTTATTATAAGTAGAATGTAAGCCAAATAATGTTAAGGGTATTGACCCCAAAATGCCCAGGCATAATAGAGGCTCTCTTTGTATTGAACCCATTTAATGTAAAATACATAATCTCAATATACTGTTTGCAAAAGACATAAAATAAATAAATAAAAATAAAATAAATTTATTTTTTTAACAAAGCAATTTTTATTCATATCTATATTAAGGACTTTCTTTTATTTACAAATAGTGATTTAACATCGTTAATTTGTGGGTATGGGTGGTTTTGTGGGGGAGGGTATGTTAGTGGGTATGTGGGTGGTTTGTGGGGGAGGGTATGTTAGTGGTAGAGTGGGTGGTTGTGGGAAGGTATGTTTAGTGGGTAGGTGGGGGTTGTGGGGGCGGGTATGTTAGTGGGTAGTGGGGTGGTTTGTGGGGGAGGGTAATTAGTGGGTAGGTGGTGTTTGGGGGAGGTATGTTATTGGGTAGTGGGGATGGTTGTTGGGGGAGGGTAAATGTTTAGTGGGTAGGTGGTGGTTGTGGGGGAGGGTATGTTAGTGGGTAGGTGGGTGGTGTGGGGGAGGTAAGTTAGAGGGTAGGTGGGTGGTTGTGGGGGAGGGTATGTTAGTGGGTAGTGGTGGTTGTGGGGGGGGAAAAGGGTATGAGTTAGTGGTAGTTGGTGGTTTGTGGGGGAAGGGAATGTTAGTGGGAAGGGGGGTGGTTGTGGGGTGAGGTTGTTTAGTGGGGTAGGTGGGTGATTTGTTGTGGAGGGTATGGTTAGGGGGTAGGTGCTCCCATGTTTGCGGGGAAGGTATGTTACAGATAGTGTGGGTGGTTGTGGGGGAGGGTAATGTATTTTGGTAGGTGGGGTGGTTGTGGGGGAGGTTAATGTTGTTGGTAGGTGGGTGGTTGTGGGGGAGGGTATGTTAGTGGGTAGGTGGTTGGTTGTGGGGAGGGGTATGTTTGTGGTAGGTGGCGGTTGTGAGGATGGTAATTTAGTGGATAGGTAAGAGATTGTGGGGGGAGGGTATGTAGTGGATGGTTTGTGGGAGGGTATGATAGTGGGTAGGTGGGCAGTTTGTGGGGAAGTAATTTTCGTGGGTAGGTGGATGGTGGTGCGGGAGGGTATCATTAAGGGTAGGTGGGGTTGTGGGGAGGGTATATTAATGGTTGGGTGGTGGCTGTGGGTGAGGGTATGTTAGTGGGTAGTGTGGGTGCTTGTGGGTAAGTATGTTAGTGGGTAGGTGGGTGGTTGTGGGGGAGGTTTATGTTAGTGGTAAGTGGGTGGTTTTGTGGAAGGATTTAGTGGGTAGGTGGGTGGTTGTGGGGAGGTTTTGTAAGTGGTAGGTGGTGGTTGTGGGGAGGGTATGTTAGTGGGGTAGCTGGTGGTTGGGGAAGGGTAATATTATCGTTCAGGTGGGTGGTTTGTGGTGAGGTAATGTTATGGGTAGGTGGGGTCGGTTTTTTGGGGAAGGATGATGTATTGGGTAGCATGGGTGAATGTGGGGAGGGTATGTTTAGTGGTTTAGGTAAGGGGTTTTGGGGGACGTATGTTAGTGGTTAGGTGTGTGGCTGTGGGGGGAGGGTATATTAGTGTAGGGTGGATATTGTTGGGAGCGTATGTAGTGGGTAGATGATGTTGTGTGGAGGGTATGTTAGTGGGTAGGTGGAGTTGTGTGAGGGTAGTTTGTGGGTAGTGGGTGGTTGTGGGGAGGGTATGTTAGTGGGTAGGTGGGGTTGTTATGGGGGAGGGTATGTTAGTTGGGTAAGCGGTGTGTTGTGAGAGGGTATGTTTAGTGTGTAGGTGGGTGGTTTGGGGAAGGTATGTTAGTGGGTAGGTGGGTGGTTGTGGGGGAGGTTGTTAGTGGGTAGGTGGTGGTTGTGAGGAGGGTATGTTAGTGGTAGGTGGTGGTTGTGTGGGGAGGTTATGTTATAGCATAGTGGTGGTTGTGGGGGAGGGTATGTTAGTGGGTAGCTTGGTGGTTGTGGGGGAGGGTGAAAGTACTTGAGTGGACCCCTCAGGAAGGTTCCTTGAATGTTGGTGAGGGGCTCTTGATTTAGGGAATTGGATCTGTGCTCCAGTTCCCCCGAATTAAGCCTGAATGCCTTCCACATATCCCCCCCCCCAGGCGCTGTATAATCCTCCCGTGTTTAAGCGCTTCCCCCTTGATTATAATAATAATAAACTGAGAGGTGGCGTTGTGAGGGAGGTTAGTTGGTAGGTGTGTGGTTTGTGGGGAGGGTATGTTAGTGGTAGGTGGGTGGTTGTGGGGAGGTTATGTTAGTGGTAGGTCGGTTTTGTGGGGAGTGTAGGTTAGTGGTAACTGGAGTGGTTGTGGGAATGTATGTTTAGTGGGTTTCGTGGGGGGTTTGTGGGTGGAGGTCATGTTAAGTGGGTAGGTGGGTGGTTGTGGGGAGGGTAGGTTAGTGGGTAGGTGGGTGGTTGTGTGGGAGGTTATGTTTGTGGTAGGTAGGCGGTTGTGGGGGAGGGTATGTTAGTGTGGGTAGCAGGGTGGTTTGTTGGAGGGTATGTTATAGGTAGGGTGGGTGGTTGTGGGTAGGGTTATGTTAGTGGTATGGTGGAAGTTTCATATGGGGAGGTTATGTTAGTGTATAGGTGGCTGGTTTTAGGAGGGTATGTTAGTGGGTAGTGGGCTGTTGTGGGGAAGGGTAATGTTAGTGCATAGGTGGGTGGTTGTGGAGGAGGGTTATGTTAGTGGGTTAGTGGGTCGTTTGTGGGGAGGTATGTTAGTGGTTAGGTGGTGGTGGTTTATGGAGGAGTGTATGTTTTTGGGTAGTGGGGCGTTGTGGGGGAGGGTATGTTAGTGGGTAGGTGGGTGTTGTGGGGGAGGTGTATGTTTGTGGGTAGGTGGTGGATTGTGGGGAGGGTATGTTTAGTGGGTAGGTGGGTGGTTGTGGGGAAGTAGTTTGTGGTAGGTGGGTGGTTGTGGGGAGGGTAATGTTTAGTGGGTAGGTGGGTGATTGAGGGGAGGGTATGTTAGTGGTAGGTGGTGGTTGTGGGTAGGGATGATTGGTGGGTTGGTGGTGTTGGGGTAGGTATGTTTGGGGGAAGTGGGTGGTTGTGGGGAGTGGTATGTTAGTGGGTTGGTGGGTGGTTGTGGGGAGGGTATATTAGTTGGTAGGTGGGTGGTTGTGGGGAGGGTATTTAGTGGATAGGTGGGCAGTTCTGGGGGTATGTTAGAGGGGTAGTGAGTGGTTGTGGGGGAAGGTATGTGTAGTGGTTAAGTGAGTGGCTGTGGGGAGGGTATATTTAAGTGGTTAGGTGGGTGGTTTTTGTGGGAGGGTAATGTTAGTGGTTAAGTGGTGGTTGTTCAGAGGGTATGTTAGTGGTAGGGGGTGGTTGTGGGGAGGGTATGTTAGTGGACTGTGGGTGGTAGTGGGCGGGTATGTTTAGTGGAGTAGGAAAATGTTGTGGGGAGGTATATAAGTGGTAGGTGGGTGGATGGATGTGGGGGATTTTATGTTAGTGTGGTTAGGTGGTTGATTTGGAGGTGGGTATGTTAGTGGGTAGGTGGGTGATTGTGGGGGAGGGTATGTTAGTGGGTAGGTTGTGTGTTGTGGGGAGGTATGTTAGTGGTAGGGTGGGTGGTTCTGGGGAGGGTATGTTTGTGGGTAGGTGGGTGGTGTGGGGGAGGTATGTAGTGGGTAGTGGGTGATTGTGGGGGGAGGGTATGTTAGTGGGTAGGTGGGTGGTTTTGGGGGAGGGTATGTTAGTGGGTAGGTGGGGGGTTGAGGGGATGTTATGTAGTGGTTAGGTGGGTGGTTGTGGGGGAGGGAATGTTTGTGGTAGGTGGGTGGTTGTGGGGAAGGTATGTTAGTGGGTAGGTAGGTGATTGTGGGGGGGAGGTATGTTTAGTGGGTGGTTGTGCAAGAGTATGTTATGGTGGGTTAGGTGGGTCATTGTGGAGGAGGTTATGTTAGTGGGTGGTTGTGGGGAGGTATGTTAGTGGGTAGGTGGGATGTGTTGTGGGGGAAGGCTATATTAGTCGGTAGGTGGGCAGTTGTGGGGGAAGATATTTTTAGTGGGTAGGTGGATGGTTGGTGGGGAGGGTATATTAGTGGGTAGGTCACTGGGTGGTTGTGGGGAGGGTATGTTCGTGGGTAGTGGGGTTGGTTTGTGAGGGAGGGTATGTTGTGGGTAGGTGGGTGGTTGTGAGGATGGTATGTTAGTGGTAGGTGGGTGATTGTTGGGGAGGGTATGTTAAGATGGTAGGTGGGTGTTGTGGGGAGGGTATGTAATGGGTGTGTGGTTGTCCCGGGGAGGTATGTTTGTGGTAGGTGGGTGGTTATGGGGAGGTATGTTAGTGGTGGTGTTGTGGAGGTATGTTTGGAGGGAGGTATGTGGTTGTGGGGGTAAGGGTATGTTATGGGTTGGGTGGTTTGTGCAGAGGGTATTTAGTGGGTAGGTGGAGGTTGTGGGGGAGGGTATGTTAGTGGTGGTTGGTGAGGGTATGTTAGTGGGTAGTGGGTGGTTGTGGGGGAGGGTATATTTTGGGTAGTGGGCACTTGTGGGGAAAGGTATTTTAAGTGGCAGGTGGATGGTTGTGGCAGAGGTATATAGTGGGTAGGGTGGGTGTGTTGTGGGGAGGTGTTTGTTAGTGGTTGGTGGGGTTGGGTGGCTGTGGTGGAAGGGTAATGTTAGTGGTTAAGTGGGTGCTTGTGGGTAGGGTATGTTTATGGTGGGGGGGTGTTGTGGGAAGGGTAATGTTAGTGGGTAGGGTAGGTGGTTGTGGGGGTGGTTTTTGTTAGTGGGTAGGTGGGTGGGTTTAGTTTGGGGAGGGTATGTATCGTGGGTAGCTGGTGGTTTTGGGAAGAGTATGTAAGAGTTGACGTAATTTATGAAGAGGATAGGGACAGAACGATTACTATGTTCCGTAAAAAGGGCGGCACAGAACGTATTTACTCATTTTATCAATAGTGTTCGTTACATAACTATGACTGTATTGAGTAAAATTGGTCTTGACATAAATATTCACTTATTATGAAGAGGCGTCTATAATGTATATGTAACGTGGTATGATACTGGTGGAGCGTAACTAAGTGGAACAGTGCCCATTTTAGTGCGGGACAAACATAGGTACGTATGGATTTAATGGGGCGTGACTATATAGATGTGGTTCCGTCCGATGAAGAGGGCTTGTGTACTGAACGTTGTACGGAGGATGGTAGTTTGGCCGGTCAAGAACGTTGTGTCGTGATGGAGAGTGAAGAGGGGGCGGTAAGTGGGTGGTTGAGCGGGGGACATTAAGTGTGTACGTGTGGTTGGTAGAGGGACGGTACAGAACTATGGACGGATGGGAGGATGAGGAGGAGTGATAAGATATTCCCGCATCGATAGGGATGTGAATATAGGGGGGGTGGGGCGGTTCCATCTTCGTGGGACCGCGAATGTGTGAGTTGGTTTTCTAATGGACACAAAGTGAGTATGTGGGCTTATGAGCGTGGCGGTAACAGATGTTCGTGAGTGGATGGACGATGGGGCTTTGCAGAACGTTTTTACCCCTGTGAGTTAGGATGAGGGGTCTTAACAGATCTGAGGGACTGTTGGGTAGAAAGTGGGGGCGTACATTTTCGTGTGGGACGCAGTTTGATTTGGAATGGGAAAGTTCGAGGTACAGAGGAGGTAGTGGGGGATTAACCTGACAGGATAGTGACGTAGGGAGGATGTTGGGTCTTGGAAAGTACAGGGACGGGAGGGTTGATTAGGGGCTGTTTCTAGTTAGTGGTGTCCGGAAGGTATGTGTGGTTGATGGTGAGGGACTATATGGACGGTAGGGTGTATTGGTTAGTGACGTTTCGTGGGTTCCAGGGAGGTAGTGGGTCAGGGAGATAAGATGTGACGGATTGGTAGGTTAGTGTTGGCTGTTCTGTTAGAGGGGAAGTTAGGGTGAAGATTGGCGTCCGACAGTACGAGGGTCGGATGCATTGTAATGGGTCTGTACATAACGAGCGTACTGATTGATGAACAGTGTTCGTGACCTTAAACGAGGGTCGCTGGGAGGTAGATGTGCAGGAAATAAACTTGGAACTGAGGTGTGGAAGAGATGGGATGGAAAGATAGTGGGGACGGTGAAGTGAAATGGGGTTTAGTATAGTGGGTAACCATAGGTGGTAGACGGGGCTGGATGTTAGAGTGGACTGAGGGAGAGGATGATGGGCTGTTCAGTGTTACTTGGGTTCGTTGGATATAATGTGAGCGGGAATGTTCTGAGGTTAAGTGGTAGCAAGAGTGGCGGGACAATGAACGTTGGGTACGGAGGTATGTATGGGGGGAGGTTCAGTACTATTGTTTTGGATTATCTACGATAGAGAGGGTCTGGTCATTTAGTGGGAAGGTGGTGGTTGTGGGGGAGGTTAAGTTCTTGGATAGGTGGGTGGTAGTGGGATGATAAGTTAATAGGTATAACTGGAGGTTGTTGGGAAGAGGGAAAGTCTAGGGTAGTTTTGTTGGGTAGTTAGAGGGACAGAACGGGTGTGGAGGGTATTTGATAGTGGCTGGACTGATATAGAGTTTAACGATGGGTGGTTGCTGGGTGGGTATATAGTTGGGAAGTTGGTAGGTATAGGTGATGTATGTTAGAGGTTCGGTGGGAGGTAGAGGGGGAGGGTATGTTAGTGGTATAGGGTTGGGTGGTTGTTGATGGGATTAATGTTATTGAGGTTTGGTGTAGGATGGGTTTGTGGGGAAGGACAGAACGATTACTATCTATTAATGAGTTTCCTGTTACTAACGTAGTTACCGATGGGGCTGGGGTGGGTGGGATTTATTGAATGAGTGCTTGACCAATAACTATTTCCTACTTATTAAGATTTTCTTTACATAGTATTTAACTTATTTTTATTAATATGACCGTTACATAACTATTCCCTTACTTATTAATTTTTCTCTTACATAACTATTACTTATTATTAATATTTTCTTTCCATACTATTACCTATTTTATTAAATATTTCGTTACAAAAATATTGACTTTATTTTATTGAATATTTCCTTTACATAACCATTACCTTATTTATTAACATTTTTCTTTACAGAACTAATTTACTTCCTTATTAATAATTTTTTACATAACTATTTACTTAGTTATTAATATTTTCTTAATCATAACTAATCCACTTAATTATTTTAATACATTCTTTACATAACTTTTTACTTATATTATTAAGAGATTTCCCTTTTACATAAACTATTTACTTATTTATTAATATTTTTTAGTTAAAAATAACTATTTACTTATATATTAAGAAAGTTTTCTTTACATGAACGTATTGACGCATTTATTAATATTGCCTCCTACATAACTATTACTTATGTGATTAATATTATCGTTTACCATAACTAATTTTAACATATTCACCTTAAAATTTTCTTCACATAACTATTTTACTCATGCTCATAATAGTTTTCTTTTTACCATAACTATTTAAACCCCCCCCCCTTATTTATTAAAAGTTTTCTTACATAATATTTCACTTATTTATTAATATTCTTCTATTACCTAACTATTAACTTATTATAACATTTTTCTCTACACACGATTAACATGAATCCCCTAAGAATATCTTTACACACCTATTTACTTATGATTAACTTTTTCTTGTACATAGTAACTATTTACCCCTTATAATATTATCTTTACATAACTATTGACTTATTAATTAATATTTGCCTTACATAACTAAATTTACTTATGTTATTAAATATTTTTCTTAACTATTTATTAATATCTTCTTTACATAACTATTTACTTATTTATTAATATACCTTTACATAACTATTTACTGATTTATAATTTCTTTTAACATAGACCATCACTTATTTAGTTAATATTTTTCTTTACACACAAACTATTTTACTCAATTATAAATATTCTCCTTTACACAACTATCTACTTATTTTCTTAATATCTTCTTAACATAATTACTTATTTATTATTATTTTCTTTTCATAACTATTTACTTATTATTAATATTTTCTTTAACATATAACTATTTACTGATGTTAATAGTATATTTTCTGTTACATAACTATTTACTCATTTATTAACTTCTGACTATATATTTCGTAATACAGTTTACATTAACTATTAACAGTATTTATGGAAGATGGATTTCAAGATACACTACCTATTTACTTAATTTAGGAATATTTCTTTGTACCATAAACTATTTACTTATTGATTAATATTTTTCTTAACATAACTATATTACTGTATTTTATTAATATTTTCTTTACATAACTATTTACTATTTTATTTAATATTTACTTTACAAAACTATGTACTCATTTAATAATATTTCCGTTATACACTATTTACTTTAGTTATTTAATATTGTCTTTACATAACTATTTACTTATTATTAATATTTTCTCTTCATAACTATTTACGTTATTCATTAAAAGTTTCTTACATAACTATCTACTTATTTATTAACATTTCTTTACATAACGTATTTACTCATTTATAATATTTCCTTTAAAATAAACTATTAACTTATTTATTAAATATTTTCTTTACATAACTATTTACTTATTAATTAAAATTTTTAAAATAACTATATACCCATTTATTAATTCCAGCTTTATAACTATTTACTTATTTATTAATATTTTCTTTACATAACTATTTACTTATTTATGCAAAATTTTCTTTACAATAACTATTTAACCGATTTTTATCAATATTTTCTTTACATAACTATTTACTGATTAGAATATTCTCTAACATAAACTATTTTCCGTATCTACTAATAGTTTCTGTTACATAAACATTTACTTCTTATTAATATTTTTCTTAACTAACAATTCACTTATTTATTAATATTTTCTTCACATAACCTATATTTACTCATTATGTAATATTTCCTTTACCATAAACTATTACTTATTTATAATATATTCTTGACATACGATTGACTTATTTATTAAATATTCTTTAACATTAACTATTTACTACCATTTATTAATCTTTTTTTTACATAACTATTTACTAATTAATTAAAATTTTTCTTTACATTACTATTAAATTATTTAATTAAATATTTTCTTTACATAACGATTAAACTTATTATATTAAATATTTTCTTTACATAACTATTAATTTATTCATTGATATTTTCCGTTACATACTATTTACTCCATCTATTAATATTTCCTTTACATTAACTATTTACCTATTTATAATATTTCCTTTAACATAACTATTTTCCTTACTTATTAATTTTTCTTTACATAACTATTTACTTATTGATTAATATTTCCGTTTCATAACTAGCCCCTTACTTATTAATATTTTCTTTACAATAAACTGATTTACTTATTTATTAAATATTTTCTTTACATAACTATTTACCTAAGTTATGTAATATTTCATCACAAAAATTTTACTTATTTATTAATATTCTTACATTAAACCATTTACTTATTTATTAACATTTACTTTACATAACTATTTACTTCCTTAATTAATATTTTACATAACTATGTCCTATTTATTAATATTTTTCTTAACGTAACTAATCACTTATTTTTTAATACCATTCTTACATAAACTTTTACTTATTTATAATATTTTTCTTAACATAAATATTTACTTATATATTAATATTTTCATTTACATACTATTAACTCACTTATTAATATTTCCTTTACCATAAACTATGATACTTATTTATAATATTTTCCTTACATGAACCATTTACTTTTTTTTAATTTATTAAAAATTTCTATACCATAACTATATACTCATCTATTAATATTTCTACCTTCCTAACTATTTTACCTATTTATTAATATTTCTTGACATAAATATTTACGTATTTATTTATTAAAATTATCTTTACATAACTATTACCTCAGTAAAATATTAACCATTTTCTTTACAAACTATTAACTTCCTTATTAATATTTTCTTTACGTAACTATTTACTTATTTATAATATTTTCTTTACATAACTATTACAATTTATTAAAATTTCTTTACATTAACTATTCACTCATATATCACGCGGAGGCGGACAGAACGAGTACTTATTTATTAAAATTTTTCTTTCATAACTATTCACTAATTTATTAACAATTTTTCTCTACATGAACCTATATAACTTATTTATTAATATTTTAATTACCACAAACAATTAATATTCCTTAATATTTTCTTTACCATAACTATCTACTCATCTATTAATATTTCTTTACAAAACTATTTACTTATATATTAATACTTCCCTTTCAGTAACTATTACTATTTCTTCAAATTTGCTTTACATAACTACTTATTTATAATATTTTCTTACATAACTATTTACTTATTTATGATATTTTTCTTTACACTACTACATTACTATTTCCTAATCATATTTTTCCTTACAAAACTATTTACTTATCATTAATATTATTCTTCTTTACACAACTTACTGACTTATTTATTAATATTTTCTTTACATAACTAAAATAATTATCATATTATTCTGTTACAGAGACTAATTAACCAGTATTTATTAATATTACTTTACATAAAACTATTTATTTATTAATATTTTTTCTTAACATAACATGTTACTTATTATTAATATTTCCTCTTACATAACTATTTACTCTATGTTATTAATATTAATAAAATAACTATTTACTTATTTATTAAATATTTTCTTCCATAACTATTTACTCATTTATTAATATTTCCTCTACATAACTATTTACTTATTTATTTAATATAATCTTTACAGAACGATTTTACTATCTCTTTAAAAATTTTCTTCCCTAACTATTTACCACTTATCAATATTTTCTTTACATTAACGTATTTACTTATTATTAAAATTTTCCTTACATAACTATTAACTGATTTATTAAGATTGCGGCAATACATAACATTAACTTATTTATTAACATTTTTCTTTACACAACTAGTAACATATTCATTAAATAATTGCTTTACATAACTATTTACTCATCTATTAATATATTCTTACAGAACTATTTACTTATCTTAATAATATTTCTTTACATAAATATTTACTTATTCCATTAAATATTTTCTTTACACATACTATTTACGTTATGTTATTAATATTTTCCTTACATAACTTATTTACTTAATTTATTAATATTTTTCTTAATAACTATTTACTTATTTATTTAATATCTTCTTTACATAACTATTTACCTTATTTATTAATATCTCCCTTTACATAACTATTCACTTATTTATTAATAATTTCTTAATATAACCATCCACGTATTTTTAAATATTTATTCCTTTACATAACTATTTACTCAATTATTAAATATTCTTCTTAACCAGAAATAATTTACATATTTAATAATATTTTCTTTACATAACTATTTACTCATTTATTGAATATTTTTCTTAACATAACTATTGACAGTATTTAATAATTATTTTCTGTACATAAACATTTACTCATTTAATTAATATTTCCTTTACTATAACTATTAACCCAATTATTAATATTATTCTTAAAACATAAATATTTACTTATTTATTAATATTTTCTTACAGAACTATTTACTTATTTTTTATTAATATTTTTCTAACCTAACAATTTACTTACTTATTTAAATTTTCTTTACATAACTATTTACTTATTCAGTAAAATTTTCTTTGACTAACTACTTATTTATTAATTATATTCTATTACATAACTATTTACCATTTAGTTGAATCCTTTTCTTTATAACTATTTACCTTATTTATTAAACTATTTTCTATACATAACTATAACCTATTTAATCAATATTTCGTTACATAACTATTACTTATTTATTAATATTTTTCGTAACATAGCTATTTACTTATTTACTAATATAGTTCTTCCATAAATATTACCTTATTTATTAATATTTTTCTTTAATAAATAATTTACTTTTATTATTACTATATTCTTTCTAACTATTTACTTATTTCCATTAATATCTTCTTTACATAACTATTAACCTAATTATCAATCATTTTCTTTATACATTACTATTATACTTATTTATAATATATTACTTAACATAACTTATGTTTTCTGATTTACTAATATTTTCTTTACCCATCACCTATTTACTTATTTTTATTAATATTTTTCTTAAAAACATAACTATCACCTATTTTTTTAATATTTGCTTCACATAACTATTTACTCATTTATTAATCTTTCCTTTACATAAACTTATTACTTATTTATTAGATATTTTCTTTACAGTACTATTTACTTATTGATTAAATTTCTTACATAAACTATTTACTTCATTTATTGAATCTTTTTCTTACAGAAAACTAATTACTAATTTAGTAAAATTTTTCTTTACATAACATTAACTATTTATGAATATTGTTTTACATACTATTAACTTATTATTAATATTTTTCCTTTTACCATAACTATTAACTTTATTCATAATATTTTCTTTACATAACTATTAACTCATCTATTTATACTTTCTTACATAACTATTTACCTATTTATTGTAAATTAATTCTTTACATAATATTTACTTATTTATTAATATTTCCTTTACACAAACAATCCTACTTATGTTAATAACATTTTCTCATTACCATAACTATTTACTTACTTATTAATATTTACTTTACATAACTATTTACTTATTATTATAATATTATCCTACCATAACTTACACTTATTTATTAAAATATTTTCCTTTACACAACTATTTAATTTTATTCATAATATTTTCTTTACATAACTAATACTCATCCTATAATATTTTCTTTACAGTAAAAATTGACCTATTATAATATTTATTTACATAAAAATATTTACTTATTTTATTAATATTTTCTTTTATAAACTATTTACTTATTTTAACATTTTCTCTGTATCATAACATTTACTTCCTATATAATATCAATACATAAATATTTATTATATTTTCTTAACATAACGATAACTTAGCTTAGTTTAATACATTCTTTACATAACTATTACTTCATTATTAATACTTCCTTTTCATAAACTATTTACTTAACTTATTAACATTTTCTTACATAACAATTTCTGTATTTATTAAAATTTTCTTTACATAACTATATACTCATCCATTAAAATATTTTCTTTACATAACTATTTCACCTATTTCTTAATATTTCTTTACCATAAAATTTACTTATTTAGTTAATATTATCTTTACAGTAAACTATTTACTTAAAGATTAACATTTTCTTACAAACTATTACTTCTTCCTTATTAATATTTCTTTACATAACTTAATTTACATATTTTGATTAATATTTTCCTTAATAACTTTTACTTATTTATTAATAATTTTCTTTTGACCATAACCTATTTACTGAATTATTAATATTTTCTATACATAACTATTTACTTATTTATAAAAATTTTCTTTACATAATAAGCAATTTACTTATTTATTAAATATTTGTTCTTTTACATAAACCATTTTACTTATTTTTATTATATCTAATTTGTCTTACATAAACTATTTACTTATTTATTAAAATCTTCTTTACATAAACTATTTACTCAAATATTAATATTCTTTACATAACTATTTACGTTATTTATTTAAAATTTTCTTTACATAACTATCACTCATTCATTAAATCTTTCTTTAACATAAGATACTTATTTACCCAAAAATTTTCCTTTACCATAAACTATTCACTTAATTTATTAACATTTTTCTCTACCATAACTATTACTTATTTATAATATTTTTCTTACACAACTATTAAATTATTCACTAATATTTTCTTACATAAACAATCTATCTCCTCTATTAATATTTTCTTACACAACTATTTACATATATATTAATATTTCTTTATATAACCTATATTAAAATTCTTTACATACAATATTGGACTTATTTATTAAGATTTTCTTTACATAAACTATTTACTTAAATATGGTTAACATTTTCTTTCTCATAACTATTTACTTCCTTATTAATATTTCTGTTACAAACTATTTACTTATTTCTTTAAATATTTTCTCTTCATAACTTTTAACTTATTTATTAACATTTTCTTACAATAACTTCATATTTATTACTATTTCTTTACATAACCATTTTTTTATTATTCCATTATTTTTCTAAAATGAACTATTTAACTTATTTATTAATATATTTTCTTTACATAAACTATTACTCATTTACTTAATATTTGCTTTACATAACTATTACATATTTATTAAAAATTTTCTTTACCATAACTGAATGTATCTCTCAAAATACCCTTAGGTCAAGTGAGATGTCTGTGGTTACCGTCAAGCACCTGTGAAACATTGCTTTGGTGTAATATTTTTTAAAAGTTTCAATGACCTGCTGCCCCATGAGGCTGGTGAGGAGAGGACGGTATTCGGGGGGCAAAAACTTTACTGTGAGAACCCAAACACTCCTCTGAAAATTAGGTCATCCAAGGTTGGGGATGACAGGGCAATTGTCCATTACTAGCAGGCACTTGAGGATCCAATTTCCTTTTCCAGGAGGTAATGTCTTCACACTAGGGCCAAACACTTCATTGAAAATCCACTCGAAAACGAAAATTTCCCCTCGTGACCATGCCTTAACTATAGATTTCCAAAACACACACACAATTGCTCTTCATAACATGTATTTTTTTTCACTAACACTCTGGGATTTTTGGATGGTACACTATAATGGCTTCACTTTGAAATCCCCACTAAGCATTAGCACAGAAACCATGACATCAGCCAGTCTTTCATAGACTTGTGTCTGCATTAGCCATTTTCCTCCGTGTAATGAAGTCTCTTTGGCATTTTCTTCCAAAAGAGGCCTGTTTCGTCACAATTGAACACTTGTTCAGGTTTCAGGTCCTTCAGCCTGTATGGTACTCCTTGAATTCCATGCACATATTTTTCAGCCGCCCTTGTGGTCCAACTTGGCCGCCTCACCATTGCCTTACCACACTGTTATGCCAGTACAGTTCTTATATCACTCAAACCAACCTTTGCTGTGCCTTAATTCACTCAAATCACCACTATTTGCAGGCAATTTCTTTACCCAGAATCGTTGTGCAACTGCCTAGCCTTTCACAAATAACGAAGTCATAAAGAGTATCTCTCCTGGTAATTGTTCTCGTTTATCCACAACAATAATAACTTCTCAACCCTCTTCGAGTTCTGGTGATCTCTTTTTGTCAGCAATAGTTACTCCCTTTGCAACAAATGCGCCTGATTTTCTTTTTCTTGGCCACTATGGACGTATGGAGTTTTTTTTCTTATACATCCTGCCAGTTCGGGCCGCATTGTGCCACTTTCCATATTGTTCAAGGATGTTTTTCTTAAATTCAATCGATTTCTCACCTTCTTATAACCACAGGCTTGGCACTAGAGCTTTCTTTGGAGGCCATGGTAGCTTATTTAGTACTGCAAGCACTAAAATGATGGAATATTATGAAATATTTCGCTGGAGCAATGTGAGGGGAAGGGGACCTTTGCTCACTGGTAAACAGTGGGTCCGAACTGGCGGATAGGGAGGCCTGCCCTGGCTCACGACCTGCGTACGCGTCCCCGACGAACTACTATTCGCGAGTCAACCTATGCTTAGTGAGACCTTGATGTTTTACGAAAATATCCCTATGATTTCCAAACCTATGATTCCCGAGAACTAACAAAAAACGAGGGACCCTGGTACTATCAAAGATAAGGTACGGACGTTCCACAATCAGCTCTCCTGGCACTGTACCATTCACAACGTATAACCCTATCTTAATAGGAAATTTATGCATGGGGATCAACAACATCCAATCACCTAAAACCCCTAATAACCCAGCAACAGGCAGCATAAGAAATGATAACAAATTCCCACTCCCGCCACATACTCCGCCAATTTTTTAAAAGTCTGAATCTCTCACCATTAGGAACATTCATACTTATTCATGTGCTACTACATACACAGAACAATTACACACAAATAAAACCCCTCCCACTCAACTTTTCTTCACCAACCTAAACAGGACACATGACCCACAACAACAAACACAGATTTCACTTTTTTGATATACCTCGTGTCCATATCACACTGTGTAAAAACTCTATGCACAATAAAGGGCCCAAAATATGGAATTCATACCAGAAGATATTAAAGTAACCCAGTCTGAAAATCAATTTAAGAACTCTTCTCAAAAGCACTTAATCACCCTAGACTAAATGCTAAATACTCAGTACACATTACTCAACCTATGTACTCCCACATCATAACTGAAACAATCACATTGAACCTTTTCTCCATTGTTTGACAGTAATATAATTGAACCATATGTTTTTCACATTATACAAATTCCCTGACTCATTTAATAATTAAAATTCTATTGTAAACTATGAAATAATTACTTTCTGCTGTACATCTATGATATAACTACTACTTATTATAAGTAGAATGTAAGCCAAATAATGTTAAGGGTATTGACCCCAAAATGCCCAGGCATAATAGAGGCTCTCTTTGTATTGAACCCATTTAATGTAAAATACATAATCTCAATATACTGTTTGCAAAAGACATAAAATAAATAAATAAAAATAAAATAAATTTATTTTTTTAACAAAGCAATTTTTATTCATATCTATATTAAGGACTTTCTTTTATTTACAAATAGTGATTTAACATCGTTAATTTGTGGGTATGGGTGGTTTTGTGGGGGAGGGTATGTTAGTGGGTATGTGGGTGGTTTGTGGGGGAGGGTATGTTAGTGGTAGAGTGGGTGGTTGTGGGAAGGTATGTTTAGTGGGTAGGTGGGGGTTGTGGGGGCGGGTATGTTAGTGGGTAGTGGGGTGGTTTGTGGGGGAGGGTAATTAGTGGGTAGGTGGTGTTTGGGGGAGGTATGTTATTGGGTAGTGGGGATGGTTGTTGGGGGAGGGTAAATGTTTAGTGGGTAGGTGGTGGTTGTGGGGGAGGGTATGTTAGTGGGTAGGTGGGTGGTGTGGGGGAGGTAAGTTAGAGGGTAGGTGGGTGGTTGTGGGGGAGGGTATGTTAGTGGGTAGTGGTGGTTGTGGGGGGGGAAAAGGGTATGAGTTAGTGGTAGTTGGTGGTTTGTGGGGGAAGGGAATGTTAGTGGGAAGGGGGGTGGTTGTGGGGTGAGGTTGTTTAGTGGGGTAGGTGGGTGATTTGTTGTGGAGGGTATGGTTAGGGGGTAGGTGCTCCCATGTTTGCGGGGAAGGTATGTTACAGATAGTGTGGGTGGTTGTGGGGGAGGGTAATGTATTTTGGTAGGTGGGGTGGTTGTGGGGGAGGTTAATGTTGTTGGTAGGTGGGTGGTTGTGGGGGAGGGTATGTTAGTGGGTAGGTGGTTGGTTGTGGGGAGGGGTATGTTTGTGGTAGGTGGCGGTTGTGAGGATGGTAATTTAGTGGATAGGTAAGAGATTGTGGGGGGAGGGTATGTAGTGGATGGTTTGTGGGAGGGTATGATAGTGGGTAGGTGGGCAGTTTGTGGGGAAGTAATTTTCGTGGGTAGGTGGATGGTGGTGCGGGAGGGTATCATTAAGGGTAGGTGGGGTTGTGGGGAGGGTATATTAATGGTTGGGTGGTGGCTGTGGGTGAGGGTATGTTAGTGGGTAGTGTGGGTGCTTGTGGGTAAGTATGTTAGTGGGTAGGTGGGTGGTTGTGGGGGAGGTTTATGTTAGTGGTAAGTGGGTGGTTTTGTGGAAGGATTTAGTGGGTAGGTGGGTGGTTGTGGGGAGGTTTTGTAAGTGGTAGGTGGTGGTTGTGGGGAGGGTATGTTAGTGGGGTAGCTGGTGGTTGGGGAAGGGTAATATTATCGTTCAGGTGGGTGGTTTGTGGTGAGGTAATGTTATGGGTAGGTGGGGTCGGTTTTTTGGGGAAGGATGATGTATTGGGTAGCATGGGTGAATGTGGGGAGGGTATGTTTAGTGGTTTAGGTAAGGGGTTTTGGGGGACGTATGTTAGTGGTTAGGTGTGTGGCTGTGGGGGGAGGGTATATTAGTGTAGGGTGGATATTGTTGGGAGCGTATGTAGTGGGTAGATGATGTTGTGTGGAGGGTATGTTAGTGGGTAGGTGGAGTTGTGTGAGGGTAGTTTGTGGGTAGTGGGTGGTTGTGGGGAGGGTATGTTAGTGGGTAGGTGGGGTTGTTATGGGGGAGGGTATGTTAGTTGGGTAAGCGGTGTGTTGTGAGAGGGTATGTTTAGTGTGTAGGTGGGTGGTTTGGGGAAGGTATGTTAGTGGGTAGGTGGGTGGTTGTGGGGGAGGTTGTTAGTGGGTAGGTGGTGGTTGTGAGGAGGGTATGTTAGTGGTAGGTGGTGGTTGTGTGGGGAGGTTATGTTATAGCATAGTGGTGGTTGTGGGGGAGGGTATGTTAGTGGGTAGCTTGGTGGTTGTGGGGGAGGGTGAAAGTACTTGAGTGGACCCCTCAGGAAGGTTCCTTGAATGTTGGTGAGGGGCTCTTGATTTAGGGAATTGGATCTGTGCTCCAGTTCCCCCGAATTAAGCCTGAATGCCTTCCACATATCCCCCCCCCCAGGCGCTGTATAATCCTCCCGTGTTTAAGCGCTTCCCCCTTGATTATAATAATAATAAACTGAGAGGTGGCGTTGTGAGGGAGGTTAGTTGGTAGGTGTGTGGTTTGTGGGGAGGGTATGTTAGTGGTAGGTGGGTGGTTGTGGGGAGGTTATGTTAGTGGTAGGTCGGTTTTGTGGGGAGTGTAGGTTAGTGGTAACTGGAGTGGTTGTGGGAATGTATGTTTAGTGGGTTTCGTGGGGGGTTTGTGGGTGGAGGTCATGTTAAGTGGGTAGGTGGGTGGTTGTGGGGAGGGTAGGTTAGTGGGTAGGTGGGTGGTTGTGTGGGAGGTTATGTTTGTGGTAGGTAGGCGGTTGTGGGGGAGGGTATGTTAGTGTGGGTAGCAGGGTGGTTTGTTGGAGGGTATGTTATAGGTAGGGTGGGTGGTTGTGGGTAGGGTTATGTTAGTGGTATGGTGGAAGTTTCATATGGGGAGGTTATGTTAGTGTATAGGTGGCTGGTTTTAGGAGGGTATGTTAGTGGGTAGTGGGCTGTTGTGGGGAAGGGTAATGTTAGTGCATAGGTGGGTGGTTGTGGAGGAGGGTTATGTTAGTGGGTTAGTGGGTCGTTTGTGGGGAGGTATGTTAGTGGTTAGGTGGTGGTGGTTTATGGAGGAGTGTATGTTTTTGGGTAGTGGGGCGTTGTGGGGGAGGGTATGTTAGTGGGTAGGTGGGTGTTGTGGGGGAGGTGTATGTTTGTGGGTAGGTGGTGGATTGTGGGGAGGGTATGTTTAGTGGGTAGGTGGGTGGTTGTGGGGAAGTAGTTTGTGGTAGGTGGGTGGTTGTGGGGAGGGTAATGTTTAGTGGGTAGGTGGGTGATTGAGGGGAGGGTATGTTAGTGGTAGGTGGTGGTTGTGGGTAGGGATGATTGGTGGGTTGGTGGTGTTGGGGTAGGTATGTTTGGGGGAAGTGGGTGGTTGTGGGGAGTGGTATGTTAGTGGGTTGGTGGGTGGTTGTGGGGAGGGTATATTAGTTGGTAGGTGGGTGGTTGTGGGGAGGGTATTTAGTGGATAGGTGGGCAGTTCTGGGGGTATGTTAGAGGGGTAGTGAGTGGTTGTGGGGGAAGGTATGTGTAGTGGTTAAGTGAGTGGCTGTGGGGAGGGTATATTTAAGTGGTTAGGTGGGTGGTTTTTGTGGGAGGGTAATGTTAGTGGTTAAGTGGTGGTTGTTCAGAGGGTATGTTAGTGGTAGGGGGTGGTTGTGGGGAGGGTATGTTAGTGGACTGTGGGTGGTAGTGGGCGGGTATGTTTAGTGGAGTAGGAAAATGTTGTGGGGAGGTATATAAGTGGTAGGTGGGTGGATGGATGTGGGGGATTTTATGTTAGTGTGGTTAGGTGGTTGATTTGGAGGTGGGTATGTTAGTGGGTAGGTGGGTGATTGTGGGGGAGGGTATGTTAGTGGGTAGGTTGTGTGTTGTGGGGAGGTATGTTAGTGGTAGGGTGGGTGGTTCTGGGGAGGGTATGTTTGTGGGTAGGTGGGTGGTGTGGGGGAGGTATGTAGTGGGTAGTGGGTGATTGTGGGGGGAGGGTATGTTAGTGGGTAGGTGGGTGGTTTTGGGGGAGGGTATGTTAGTGGGTAGGTGGGGGGTTGAGGGGATGTTATGTAGTGGTTAGGTGGGTGGTTGTGGGGGAGGGAATGTTTGTGGTAGGTGGGTGGTTGTGGGGAAGGTATGTTAGTGGGTAGGTAGGTGATTGTGGGGGGGAGGTATGTTTAGTGGGTGGTTGTGCAAGAGTATGTTATGGTGGGTTAGGTGGGTCATTGTGGAGGAGGTTATGTTAGTGGGTGGTTGTGGGGAGGTATGTTAGTGGGTAGGTGGGATGTGTTGTGGGGGAAGGCTATATTAGTCGGTAGGTGGGCAGTTGTGGGGGAAGATATTTTTAGTGGGTAGGTGGATGGTTGGTGGGGAGGGTATATTAGTGGGTAGGTCACTGGGTGGTTGTGGGGAGGGTATGTTCGTGGGTAGTGGGGTTGGTTTGTGAGGGAGGGTATGTTGTGGGTAGGTGGGTGGTTGTGAGGATGGTATGTTAGTGGTAGGTGGGTGATTGTTGGGGAGGGTATGTTAAGATGGTAGGTGGGTGTTGTGGGGAGGGTATGTAATGGGTGTGTGGTTGTCCCGGGGAGGTATGTTTGTGGTAGGTGGGTGGTTATGGGGAGGTATGTTAGTGGTGGTGTTGTGGAGGTATGTTTGGAGGGAGGTATGTGGTTGTGGGGGTAAGGGTATGTTATGGGTTGGGTGGTTTGTGCAGAGGGTATTTAGTGGGTAGGTGGAGGTTGTGGGGGAGGGTATGTTAGTGGTGGTTGGTGAGGGTATGTTAGTGGGTAGTGGGTGGTTGTGGGGGAGGGTATATTTTGGGTAGTGGGCACTTGTGGGGAAAGGTATTTTAAGTGGCAGGTGGATGGTTGTGGCAGAGGTATATAGTGGGTAGGGTGGGTGTGTTGTGGGGAGGTGTTTGTTAGTGGTTGGTGGGGTTGGGTGGCTGTGGTGGAAGGGTAATGTTAGTGGTTAAGTGGGTGCTTGTGGGTAGGGTATGTTTATGGTGGGGGGGTGTTGTGGGAAGGGTAATGTTAGTGGGTAGGGTAGGTGGTTGTGGGGGTGGTTTTTGTTAGTGGGTAGGTGGGTGGGTTTAGTTTGGGGAGGGTATGTATCGTGGGTAGCTGGTGGTTTTGGGAAGAGTATGTAAGAGTTGACGTAATTTATGAAGAGGATAGGGACAGAACGATTACTATGTTCCGTAAAAAGGGCGGCACAGAACGTATTTACTCATTTTATCAATAGTGTTCGTTACATAACTATGACTGTATTGAGTAAAATTGGTCTTGACATAAATATTCACTTATTATGAAGAGGCGTCTATAATGTATATGTAACGTGGTATGATACTGGTGGAGCGTAACTAAGTGGAACAGTGCCCATTTTAGTGCGGGACAAACATAGGTACGTATGGATTTAATGGGGCGTGACTATATAGATGTGGTTCCGTCCGATGAAGAGGGCTTGTGTACTGAACGTTGTACGGAGGATGGTAGTTTGGCCGGTCAAGAACGTTGTGTCGTGATGGAGAGTGAAGAGGGGGCGGTAAGTGGGTGGTTGAGCGGGGGACATTAAGTGTGTACGTGTGGTTGGTAGAGGGACGGTACAGAACTATGGACGGATGGGAGGATGAGGAGGAGTGATAAGATATTCCCGCATCGATAGGGATGTGAATATAGGGGGGGTGGGGCGGTTCCATCTTCGTGGGACCGCGAATGTGTGAGTTGGTTTTCTAATGGACACAAAGTGAGTATGTGGGCTTATGAGCGTGGCGGTAACAGATGTTCGTGAGTGGATGGACGATGGGGCTTTGCAGAACGTTTTTACCCCTGTGAGTTAGGATGAGGGGTCTTAACAGATCTGAGGGACTGTTGGGTAGAAAGTGGGGGCGTACATTTTCGTGTGGGACGCAGTTTGATTTGGAATGGGAAAGTTCGAGGTACAGAGGAGGTAGTGGGGGATTAACCTGACAGGATAGTGACGTAGGGAGGATGTTGGGTCTTGGAAAGTACAGGGACGGGAGGGTTGATTAGGGGCTGTTTCTAGTTAGTGGTGTCCGGAAGGTATGTGTGGTTGATGGTGAGGGACTATATGGACGGTAGGGTGTATTGGTTAGTGACGTTTCGTGGGTTCCAGGGAGGTAGTGGGTCAGGGAGATAAGATGTGACGGATTGGTAGGTTAGTGTTGGCTGTTCTGTTAGAGGGGAAGTTAGGGTGAAGATTGGCGTCCGACAGTACGAGGGTCGGATGCATTGTAATGGGTCTGTACATAACGAGCGTACTGATTGATGAACAGTGTTCGTGACCTTAAACGAGGGTCGCTGGGAGGTAGATGTGCAGGAAATAAACTTGGAACTGAGGTGTGGAAGAGATGGGATGGAAAGATAGTGGGGACGGTGAAGTGAAATGGGGTTTAGTATAGTGGGTAACCATAGGTGGTAGACGGGGCTGGATGTTAGAGTGGACTGAGGGAGAGGATGATGGGCTGTTCAGTGTTACTTGGGTTCGTTGGATATAATGTGAGCGGGAATGTTCTGAGGTTAAGTGGTAGCAAGAGTGGCGGGACAATGAACGTTGGGTACGGAGGTATGTATGGGGGGAGGTTCAGTACTATTGTTTTGGATTATCTACGATAGAGAGGGTCTGGTCATTTAGTGGGAAGGTGGTGGTTGTGGGGGAGGTTAAGTTCTTGGATAGGTGGGTGGTAGTGGGATGATAAGTTAATAGGTATAACTGGAGGTTGTTGGGAAGAGGGAAAGTCTAGGGTAGTTTTGTTGGGTAGTTAGAGGGACAGAACGGGTGTGGAGGGTATTTGATAGTGGCTGGACTGATATAGAGTTTAACGATGGGTGGTTGCTGGGTGGGTATATAGTTGGGAAGTTGGTAGGTATAGGTGATGTATGTTAGAGGTTCGGTGGGAGGTAGAGGGGGAGGGTATGTTAGTGGTATAGGGTTGGGTGGTTGTTGATGGGATTAATGTTATTGAGGTTTGGTGTAGGATGGGTTTGTGGGGAAGGACAGAACGATTACTATCTATTAATGAGTTTCCTGTTACTAACGTAGTTACCGATGGGGCTGGGGTGGGTGGGATTTATTGAATGAGTGCTTGACCAATAACTATTTCCTACTTATTAAGATTTTCTTTACATAGTATTTAACTTATTTTTATTAATATGACCGTTACATAACTATTCCCTTACTTATTAATTTTTCTCTTACATAACTATTACTTATTATTAATATTTTCTTTCCATACTATTACCTATTTTATTAAATATTTCGTTACAAAAATATTGACTTTATTTTATTGAATATTTCCTTTACATAACCATTACCTTATTTATTAACATTTTTCTTTACAGAACTAATTTACTTCCTTATTAATAATTTTTTACATAACTATTTACTTAGTTATTAATATTTTCTTAATCATAACTAATCCACTTAATTATTTTAATACATTCTTTACATAACTTTTTACTTATATTATTAAGAGATTTCCCTTTTACATAAACTATTTACTTATTTATTAATATTTTTTAGTTAAAAATAACTATTTACTTATATATTAAGAAAGTTTTCTTTACATGAACGTATTGACGCATTTATTAATATTGCCTCCTACATAACTATTACTTATGTGATTAATATTATCGTTTACCATAACTAATTTTAACATATTCACCTTAAAATTTTCTTCACATAACTATTTTACTCATGCTCATAATAGTTTTCTTTTTACCATAACTATTTAAACCCCCCCCCCTTATTTATTAAAAGTTTTCTTACATAATATTTCACTTATTTATTAATATTCTTCTATTACCTAACTATTAACTTATTATAACATTTTTCTCTACACACGATTAACATGAATCCCCTAAGAATATCTTTACACACCTATTTACTTATGATTAACTTTTTCTTGTACATAGTAACTATTTACCCCTTATAATATTATCTTTACATAACTATTGACTTATTAATTAATATTTGCCTTACATAACTAAATTTACTTATGTTATTAAATATTTTTCTTAACTATTTATTAATATCTTCTTTACATAACTATTTACTTATTTATTAATATACCTTTACATAACTATTTACTGATTTATAATTTCTTTTAACATAGACCATCACTTATTTAGTTAATATTTTTCTTTACACACAAACTATTTTACTCAATTATAAATATTCTCCTTTACACAACTATCTACTTATTTTCTTAATATCTTCTTAACATAATTACTTATTTATTATTATTTTCTTTTCATAACTATTTACTTATTATTAATATTTTCTTTAACATATAACTATTTACTGATGTTAATAGTATATTTTCTGTTACATAACTATTTACTCATTTATTAACTTCTGACTATATATTTCGTAATACAGTTTACATTAACTATTAACAGTATTTATGGAAGATGGATTTCAAGATACACTACCTATTTACTTAATTTAGGAATATTTCTTTGTACCATAAACTATTTACTTATTGATTAATATTTTTCTTAACATAACTATATTACTGTATTTTATTAATATTTTCTTTACATAACTATTTACTATTTTATTTAATATTTACTTTACAAAACTATGTACTCATTTAATAATATTTCCGTTATACACTATTTACTTTAGTTATTTAATATTGTCTTTACATAACTATTTACTTATTATTAATATTTTCTCTTCATAACTATTTACGTTATTCATTAAAAGTTTCTTACATAACTATCTACTTATTTATTAACATTTCTTTACATAACGTATTTACTCATTTATAATATTTCCTTTAAAATAAACTATTAACTTATTTATTAAATATTTTCTTTACATAACTATTTACTTATTAATTAAAATTTTTAAAATAACTATATACCCATTTATTAATTCCAGCTTTATAACTATTTACTTATTTATTAATATTTTCTTTACATAACTATTTACTTATTTATGCAAAATTTTCTTTACAATAACTATTTAACCGATTTTTATCAATATTTTCTTTACATAACTATTTACTGATTAGAATATTCTCTAACATAAACTATTTTCCGTATCTACTAATAGTTTCTGTTACATAAACATTTACTTCTTATTAATATTTTTCTTAACTAACAATTCACTTATTTATTAATATTTTCTTCACATAACCTATATTTACTCATTATGTAATATTTCCTTTACCATAAACTATTACTTATTTATAATATATTCTTGACATACGATTGACTTATTTATTAAATATTCTTTAACATTAACTATTTACTACCATTTATTAATCTTTTTTTTACATAACTATTTACTAATTAATTAAAATTTTTCTTTACATTACTATTAAATTATTTAATTAAATATTTTCTTTACATAACGATTAAACTTATTATATTAAATATTTTCTTTACATAACTATTAATTTATTCATTGATATTTTCCGTTACATACTATTTACTCCATCTATTAATATTTCCTTTACATTAACTATTTACCTATTTATAATATTTCCTTTAACATAACTATTTTCCTTACTTATTAATTTTTCTTTACATAACTATTTACTTATTGATTAATATTTCCGTTTCATAACTAGCCCCTTACTTATTAATATTTTCTTTACAATAAACTGATTTACTTATTTATTAAATATTTTCTTTACATAACTATTTACCTAAGTTATGTAATATTTCATCACAAAAATTTTACTTATTTATTAATATTCTTACATTAAACCATTTACTTATTTATTAACATTTACTTTACATAACTATTTACTTCCTTAATTAATATTTTACATAACTATGTCCTATTTATTAATATTTTTCTTAACGTAACTAATCACTTATTTTTTAATACCATTCTTACATAAACTTTTACTTATTTATAATATTTTTCTTAACATAAATATTTACTTATATATTAATATTTTCATTTACATACTATTAACTCACTTATTAATATTTCCTTTACCATAAACTATGATACTTATTTATAATATTTTCCTTACATGAACCATTTACTTTTTTTTAATTTATTAAAAATTTCTATACCATAACTATATACTCATCTATTAATATTTCTACCTTCCTAACTATTTTACCTATTTATTAATATTTCTTGACATAAATATTTACGTATTTATTTATTAAAATTATCTTTACATAACTATTACCTCAGTAAAATATTAACCATTTTCTTTACAAACTATTAACTTCCTTATTAATATTTTCTTTACGTAACTATTTACTTATTTATAATATTTTCTTTACATAACTATTACAATTTATTAAAATTTCTTTACATTAACTATTCACTCATATATCACGCGGAGGCGGACAGAACGAGTACTTATTTATTAAAATTTTTCTTTCATAACTATTCACTAATTTATTAACAATTTTTCTCTACATGAACCTATATAACTTATTTATTAATATTTTAATTACCACAAACAATTAATATTCCTTAATATTTTCTTTACCATAACTATCTACTCATCTATTAATATTTCTTTACAAAACTATTTACTTATATATTAATACTTCCCTTTCAGTAACTATTACTATTTCTTCAAATTTGCTTTACATAACTACTTATTTATAATATTTTCTTACATAACTATTTACTTATTTATGATATTTTTCTTTACACTACTACATTACTATTTCCTAATCATATTTTTCCTTACAAAACTATTTACTTATCATTAATATTATTCTTCTTTACACAACTTACTGACTTATTTATTAATATTTTCTTTACATAACTAAAATAATTATCATATTATTCTGTTACAGAGACTAATTAACCAGTATTTATTAATATTACTTTACATAAAACTATTTATTTATTAATATTTTTTCTTAACATAACATGTTACTTATTATTAATATTTCCTCTTACATAACTATTTACTCTATGTTATTAATATTAATAAAATAACTATTTACTTATTTATTAAATATTTTCTTCCATAACTATTTACTCATTTATTAATATTTCCTCTACATAACTATTTACTTATTTATTTAATATAATCTTTACAGAACGATTTTACTATCTCTTTAAAAATTTTCTTCCCTAACTATTTACCACTTATCAATATTTTCTTTACATTAACGTATTTACTTATTATTAAAATTTTCCTTACATAACTATTAACTGATTTATTAAGATTGCGGCAATACATAACATTAACTTATTTATTAACATTTTTCTTTACACAACTAGTAACATATTCATTAAATAATTGCTTTACATAACTATTTACTCATCTATTAATATATTCTTACAGAACTATTTACTTATCTTAATAATATTTCTTTACATAAATATTTACTTATTCCATTAAATATTTTCTTTACACATACTATTTACGTTATGTTATTAATATTTTCCTTACATAACTTATTTACTTAATTTATTAATATTTTTCTTAATAACTATTTACTTATTTATTTAATATCTTCTTTACATAACTATTTACCTTATTTATTAATATCTCCCTTTACATAACTATTCACTTATTTATTAATAATTTCTTAATATAACCATCCACGTATTTTTAAATATTTATTCCTTTACATAACTATTTACTCAATTATTAAATATTCTTCTTAACCAGAAATAATTTACATATTTAATAATATTTTCTTTACATAACTATTTACTCATTTATTGAATATTTTTCTTAACATAACTATTGACAGTATTTAATAATTATTTTCTGTACATAAACATTTACTCATTTAATTAATATTTCCTTTACTATAACTATTAACCCAATTATTAATATTATTCTTAAAACATAAATATTTACTTATTTATTAATATTTTCTTACAGAACTATTTACTTATTTTTTATTAATATTTTTCTAACCTAACAATTTACTTACTTATTTAAATTTTCTTTACATAACTATTTACTTATTCAGTAAAATTTTCTTTGACTAACTACTTATTTATTAATTATATTCTATTACATAACTATTTACCATTTAGTTGAATCCTTTTCTTTATAACTATTTACCTTATTTATTAAACTATTTTCTATACATAACTATAACCTATTTAATCAATATTTCGTTACATAACTATTACTTATTTATTAATATTTTTCGTAACATAGCTATTTACTTATTTACTAATATAGTTCTTCCATAAATATTACCTTATTTATTAATATTTTTCTTTAATAAATAATTTACTTTTATTATTACTATATTCTTTCTAACTATTTACTTATTTCCATTAATATCTTCTTTACATAACTATTAACCTAATTATCAATCATTTTCTTTATACATTACTATTATACTTATTTATAATATATTACTTAACATAACTTATGTTTTCTGATTTACTAATATTTTCTTTACCCATCACCTATTTACTTATTTTTATTAATATTTTTCTTAAAAACATAACTATCACCTATTTTTTTAATATTTGCTTCACATAACTATTTACTCATTTATTAATCTTTCCTTTACATAAACTTATTACTTATTTATTAGATATTTTCTTTACAGTACTATTTACTTATTGATTAAATTTCTTACATAAACTATTTACTTCATTTATTGAATCTTTTTCTTACAGAAAACTAATTACTAATTTAGTAAAATTTTTCTTTACATAACATTAACTATTTATGAATATTGTTTTACATACTATTAACTTATTATTAATATTTTTCCTTTTACCATAACTATTAACTTTATTCATAATATTTTCTTTACATAACTATTAACTCATCTATTTATACTTTCTTACATAACTATTTACCTATTTATTGTAAATTAATTCTTTACATAATATTTACTTATTTATTAATATTTCCTTTACACAAACAATCCTACTTATGTTAATAACATTTTCTCATTACCATAACTATTTACTTACTTATTAATATTTACTTTACATAACTATTTACTTATTATTATAATATTATCCTACCATAACTTACACTTATTTATTAAAATATTTTCCTTTACACAACTATTTAATTTTATTCATAATATTTTCTTTACATAACTAATACTCATCCTATAATATTTTCTTTACAGTAAAAATTGACCTATTATAATATTTATTTACATAAAAATATTTACTTATTTTATTAATATTTTCTTTTATAAACTATTTACTTATTTTAACATTTTCTCTGTATCATAACATTTACTTCCTATATAATATCAATACATAAATATTTATTATATTTTCTTAACATAACGATAACTTAGCTTAGTTTAATACATTCTTTACATAACTATTACTTCATTATTAATACTTCCTTTTCATAAACTATTTACTTAACTTATTAACATTTTCTTACATAACAATTTCTGTATTTATTAAAATTTTCTTTACATAACTATATACTCATCCATTAAAATATTTTCTTTACATAACTATTTCACCTATTTCTTAATATTTCTTTACCATAAAATTTACTTATTTAGTTAATATTATCTTTACAGTAAACTATTTACTTAAAGATTAACATTTTCTTACAAACTATTACTTCTTCCTTATTAATATTTCTTTACATAACTTAATTTACATATTTTGATTAATATTTTCCTTAATAACTTTTACTTATTTATTAATAATTTTCTTTTGACCATAACCTATTTACTGAATTATTAATATTTTCTATACATAACTATTTACTTATTTATAAAAATTTTCTTTACATAATAAGCAATTTACTTATTTATTAAATATTTGTTCTTTTACATAAACCATTTTACTTATTTTTATTATATCTAATTTGTCTTACATAAACTATTTACTTATTTATTAAAATCTTCTTTACATAAACTATTTACTCAAATATTAATATTCTTTACATAACTATTTACGTTATTTATTTAAAATTTTCTTTACATAACTATCACTCATTCATTAAATCTTTCTTTAACATAAGATACTTATTTACCCAAAAATTTTCCTTTACCATAAACTATTCACTTAATTTATTAACATTTTTCTCTACCATAACTATTACTTATTTATAATATTTTTCTTACACAACTATTAAATTATTCACTAATATTTTCTTACATAAACAATCTATCTCCTCTATTAATATTTTCTTACACAACTATTTACATATATATTAATATTTCTTTATATAACCTATATTAAAATTCTTTACATACAATATTGGACTTATTTATTAAGATTTTCTTTACATAAACTATTTACTTAAATATGGTTAACATTTTCTTTCTCATAACTATTTACTTCCTTATTAATATTTCTGTTACAAACTATTTACTTATTTCTTTAAATATTTTCTCTTCATAACTTTTAACTTATTTATTAACATTTTCTTACAATAACTTCATATTTATTACTATTTCTTTACATAACCATTTTTTTATTATTCCATTATTTTTCTAAAATGAACTATTTAACTTATTTATTAATATATTTTCTTTACATAAACTATTACTCATTTACTTAATATTTGCTTTACATAACTATTACATATTTATTAAAAATTTAAGAGATTTTTGCTATGTGGGGTAAGATGGAAAGCTTATAGAGAAACATCACCCTGACAAGGTTGTTGCAAGCCATGTTGGCAACATGTACAGTGAGAAAGTCTTGGGCCATTTTAAGGAAGTGTTAAAGAGATGCCAGAAACAGAGCTCTCTCCACTGTTATTTGCGAGACAGGACTCCAGTGACTCTCAAAGTGGTCCTAGTGGCATTAAGAAACAGAGAAGAGAAGCAACCCCAGAAAAGCAATTGGTACCTGAGGTGTTGATGGAAGGGGATTCCCCATCCAAACTGTAAACAATCCAATCTCTCTCCTCCTCCAGTCTCCCATACACGAAGAAGAATCTCCAATAAAGTAAGTGTTATGCTGTTAATGTTTCATTCATCATTTCCCATTGTATTGTTGATGTACTACATCTATATTTCATGTAAAAAAATTTTTTGTTTTAATACTTCTGGGTGTCAGGAACGGATTAATTGACTCACGAAATCGTAATGACACGGGTTCAATCCCGGCCGGGGTATGGTTTGGGGACGGATTAATTGAATTTACATTATTTCTTATGGGGAAAATTGATTCGCAAATCATAAATTTCGATAATAGTAGCAACTCCACGAACGGATTAACTACGAAAAATGAGGGACCACTGTATGCCTACAGTCTTGGAGATTTTCTTGGTGATTTGTTGTATGTGTGTCCGGAACTTAAGGCTACTGTCAAGGTGGATACCTAGGAATTTTCCCTCTGTGAGTCTTGTGACTGATGATCCATTTAGCGTAATGTTAATCGGATTATTTACAGCTTTGTTTCCAAATGGAATGAATAGGTTTTATCAGTATTCAGGGTAAGTTTATTAGTCATCATCCAGGCAGATATTTTCTGCAATTCGGCATTGACTGTGTTTGCTAGTATGACTGTGTTTGGGTGGGAAAAGACATATGTACTGTCATCTGCAAATAATATGGGTTTGAGTAGCTGTGATGCATTCAGTAGATCATTGATGTAGATGAGAAAGAGGAGTGGTCCAAGGACACTTCCTAATGGGACTCCTACTGTGATTGGTTGGGTGGAAGAGTTTGCATCATTTGCATACACATATTGAGTACTGTTACTAAGGGATGATTTTAGGTAGTTGAGGGAGTTGCCTCTGATACCTTAGTGCGTTAATTTGGAGTACAGCAGTTCATGGTCGACTGTATCGCTTGGTATTTTGTTCGCTAGATTTTTTCCTATGGTGGAGAAGAAAACATTGAGTCTGTTTGCTGTTTCAGTAGGTGTGAGTAGGGTTCGTCTGATTTTGTTAGTTTGATTGTTTTGTTTTTGGATAACTTTTTAGTTCCAAGAATTTCAGATAGAGTTTTCCAGGTTTTTTCATATCACCTTTGATGTTATGTAATCTATTTTCATAATACAATTTTTTAGATCTTCTTATCAGGCTAGTAAGTGCTGACGAGTTATTTTTCGACTGTTCTCTAGTTATCTGACCCATTCTATACTGTTTTTCATATTTATGCTGTGTTAATGGATTTGAGGATGCTTGGTGTTAGCCAGGGATTATTCAGTCTCTCTGCTGTGATCTGTTTAGTTTTTTGGGGCAATGTTTGTTATAGAGGCTTTGGGCTTTTTTTTAGAAAATTATTTATACATTCATTCATATCTATATATGTTTCGAACTCATTTTGCCAATCGATGCTATTCATAGCTGCTATAAAGTTGTTAACTGCTGTCTTGTTATGTAGTCTAAAGGTTACTTTAGTAATGGCTTGTGGCAGTTTGCCCAGATTAGTTATGAGAAAGGTTGGGTAGTGGTCTGTAGTGTTGTCTGTGATTATGCCTGATTTTAAAGGGATATGGTGCTTGTCCAGATGTGATCTATTAAGGAGATGCTTGTCTCGGAGATTCTTGTAGGTTTAGATATTGCTGGTAGCAACAGGCAGTTACTCATTGTGTTTGTGAATTCGGTTACTTGTGGGTCCTGGTCGTGTAGTATGTTTATGTTGAAATCACCTGTTAGTAGTAGGTGGTCTTTATTCATGTGTGCATCTGTAATCATGTTTCCTAGTTTTTCACTAGTGGTAAATGTTTGACTGTAGTACTCAGTAGATGTTTATAATTGTGAGGGGTTTTTGCAGGTCTTTTGATTTAATTTTGGCTAAATAATGCACTAATCATTTTTTATTGTTTAAAGGACAATGAGTTCTGAATACTGAACATTGTAAACCGGGACTCGCTGTAAGACAAGTGAGGCAGCGCCTCAATGGCCACCGAACACCCAAATGCAACACACACACATAATAAATTCAACTGGGAAGTAACACAAGAGCTGTTTGAAAATGACCAAAGTGAATATCTTTGACTGGTTTTGAGTTTTCCTACTTCTGCAGATCAGCCCTGGGTCAGGCTTTTTAGTGCTTGTCTGGTCAACTAAGTTGCTGCTTCTAGTGGCCTGCCAGACCTTGTATCCATCACAGCCTAGTTGATCCAGCAATAGGCAGAGGCATTAGTTGAGTTTTCTCTTGAAGACTTCTTCACTTATTTCAACAGTTCTTTTTTATATACATGTATTCTGGTGTGATATTAACCCTAAAACTATCTAAATGTAGATCTATGTTCACGTGCGTAGCGCTTCGAACGTAGATCTACTTTTTTTTTTTTACATGCTTTCAAATGGAGAAAATATAGGTCAGAGCGCTACGCATGTGAACGTATATCTACGTTTGGGCAGTTTAAGGATTAAATAGTCTGAGACCATTGATGGTGGTACAATACAAGAGTCTCTTGCTATGTCCATGGCACCCTGCTTTTCATAGGGATTATTTTGCATTTTTCTCCCATATCGTTCACTCCAGTATGTTATGGCAGTGTGCAGATTTGGGGTAAGGCCCTCAAGTAACTTCCACATAAATATTATCACGTATCTTCCCTCTGCTCCAACAAATACGTATTAGAACTCTATACAAGCCGTAAATGGTCTCTATATCTGTTCCAGGTCTAATATCTCTCCTGCCCTGAACAGACTCGTCAACACTGAACAATACTCTTAGTGAGAGAGTACATACAATTTGAATAGTGTCACCACTGGTGCTATTTCCATTGTTTCGAAAGGCCTCATTTTTCACCCTATCATTTTCTTGGCTGTTTGTGACATTTGCCTTCTTATGTTTTTTGAAGAAACACCAGCTGATACTATTACACCCAAATCTATCACATATCCCTTTTGTTCTATTTGATGATTTTCTTGCATTTTGAATACAGTGTCCCTTTTGAGTTCCTCAACTTTTTCTTATCTAAGCAGCTGGAACTTGTCACCACTGAGTGTTATACTATTCTTCACTGCCCATTTAAAGATTTTGCTTATACAGTGGTCCCCCAGTTCGCGAAGTCATCGGTAACCGATAAATCCAGTATCCGAAGTGTTATATTGCAAAAAAATTGCCTCGGTTCCTGTTACAAAACCCGGTATGCGATGCGATTCGTACGAGACGTGTCCACATGTGGCCTGAACTGCCCCATGTGTACCAGTGTTTACAAGCCAGCCAGTGTGCGCGCATCTAAGGATACATTCGGTACATTCCATATTATCACTGTTTCTGGTGCTTGTTTCTGCAAAGTAAGTCACCATGGGCCCCAAGAAAGCTTCTAGTTCCAACCCTTCGAGACCAAGGGTGATAATGACTATTGAAATGAAGAAAGAGATAATTGCAAAGTATGAAAGTGGAGTGCGTGTGTCGGACCTGCCCAAGTTGTATAGTAAATCCCAATCAACCATCTCTACTATAGTGAGCAGGAAAACGGCAATCAAGGAAGCTGCTCTTGCAAAAGGTGCAACTGTGATTACAAAACAGCAACCGCAAGTGTTAGAAAATGTTGAGAGACTGTTACTGGTGTGGATAAATGAAAAACAGATAGCAGGAGAGAAAATGTTGAGAGACTGTTATTGGTGTGGATAAATGAGAAACAGATAGCAGGAGATAGCATCTCTCAAGCGATCATTTGTGAAAAGGCTAGGCAGTTGCATGAGAATTTAATTAGAAAAGTGCCTGCAACTAGTGGTGATGTGAGTGAATTTAAGGCCAACAAAGGTTGGTTTGAAAGATTTAAGAATCGTAGTGGCATACATAGTGTGATTAGGCATGGGGAGGCTGCCAGTTCAGACCACAAAGCGGCTGAAAAATATGTGCATGAATTCAAAAGGGGTAC